>PVJA010017225.1:0-42014 GCA_004027025.1 Myocastor coypus | reverse complement strand
TCCTCCTCCTCTCCTGCTCCTGGGTGTGATGACACTGAAAGGCTATGCCACTTCTGGCCTCTGCTTTCTGTCCTGCGGTTTCAAAAGCAGGCCTGACCTGGAGGAAGGGCTGTGTCCTGAGTCTCGAGCCTTCCTGTCCTAAGTTCCTTAGGTAGGAGTCAGGGCAAGCCTTAGCTGACTCCTCTGATCCACCACTGGTGACGTGGTTTCTATGATGACCTACAATCCTCTCCCTGTGCCCTGGCTGCCAGACATCCCCAAGTACTCTTAGAGACCAAGTCTGTGTTTCCAACTCCGAGCTTCTGCTTGTTACATGAGACATGACCAGCTTCGGATCGCCAGAGTCTCAAGCACTTATTCTCATTCTGAGGTGACTATTTCCCTACCACACCCCAGGGACATTAGGCAAACTTAGAAGCTAGTTATTGGTTGTCAAAACAAAGGGATGAGGCGCTGCTGACATCTGAGATAGAGGCCCAGGTTGCTATTAAACATCGCAGGAACTGTAGCATGGGTCTCTCAGCATAGAATTAATTGTCCCAAAGTTTCAGTGAAGTCTAGGCTGAGGAATCTGACAGAGAGTGATGAGTAATGCCACGTGACCATGGCGACAGTGTTGTCCATTGGACCATAGCCAAGCTAAAAGGCACCAGGAATGTTAGACTCAGTTGGAGCCAATGCAGTCGAGGACATTCTCTTAGTTCTGCTAGATGGATGACATGCCTTTGAAAAGTATGCGTCTCAGGTGCCAGGCTTCTTGAAGAAATGTGCCGTCTGTTAAAAACGCAAACTATGTCTTCAGGTCAGATATCAACATCAGGATCAGTGATACAGGTAGCCACCTGGCGGGGGGGGCGTTATGTTTCTGCTTTGCAGACAAGTGCTTCATGGTGGGCCTGCCTCTGTCTTGTCCTCCCTTCCTAAGTCTGCACAATGAAGTTGTGCCTCCTAGCTCTATTTCCCCCTGTAACTGGAACAGTAAATCTAAATAGTGTTTTATTCTCATCCTGTGTGTCAGAATCCATAAAAGCCGAAAACTATTTCAGATCTTCATTGATATGGAAAATAAGCGCTTTGTACTTTCCTTTCTCATCGGGTATTTTGACAGCCTCCCGGGGAGGGTCCCAAGATTCTACTAAGAAGCTGATTTCAAAAATCTAGAAAATAATGTATAGGAATTGACTAGGAAAGACTAGGATATTTCCTCATTGTTTAGTGAGAGCAAAGGTAGGTGAATTCATTAGAAGAGGATCACTATTAGCCTTAGAAAAAATGAAGGGACACATTTACTCCTATCTATCTGTCTATCTATCGATCTATTTATCTATGTATCCATACATGCATTCATTCTACCACTACAGATGCACTGCAATGCAAGAAGTATACTTTTCCAAAGCTTAGAATCATTTCTAGATGCTGTGACTTTTTACCTCTGTCCTTTAAAGTGTTCTTTATTACTTAAATACGATAAGTCTGAGTCATTTTTTAGCAATGAAATTATTATTTATTTTTTACAAAGGAAGTAAAAGACATGGGAAGAGCTAAGGGTGTTTTTCAAGAGCCCGAGAAAAGTTTTGATGGCTGAAAAGAGTGCTTCTTGTCTTCTGTTAGCTGCATTCTCCGATTTGACAAACAACAATCCATCCTTAGCACAGGTCTAGGTTGACTGATAGAATGTTTTTCTTCTGAAATATGCATGTCTAGCTATAATTTTCCGTGGGCCTCTGTGTCTGTTGCTTATACTGTGCATCAGCTGAGAGTACTGTCTATTTTATACACAGATAAAACTGAGAACTAATGGCAAGATTTCTCAAGGCCAGGCTTTTGTTGTGAACTTTGAGATTTCTGCTGAATCACGTGAGATGCTTTTACATGTTTAACTCTAAATTTTAAGAAACCTGTTATCTAGTTACAAAGACAAGAAATTTAAAAAAAAAAAAAAAAAACTGGCTCACGAGTTCCAGGCTTGTCAATGATTCACACATACAGGGCCTCTCACCCTCATAATATCCAGGACTAACTCGCAGGTATCTCTTTCCAATCCCTGCTCAAACGGCAGCTCCCTCTCCAGGGAGTTTGATTGCCCATTGAGTAATTTCTTCTTTTTATCAGGATAGTAAATGCTTTCTTGTTTGATTGAGAAAGCAATGCTTCCTTTTTTTTTTTTTTCTCATATGGACTCAGGCATAAAAGTTATTGGGTTGCTGGAATTAGTTTTACACATACGTCCTTCCCCCTGGAATTCGGGCTCACAAAGGCGAGGACCAGGATTTATTGGGCTCAGTTCTGGCAGGGCTGCAGTTTCTCACTTGTAAGTGAGCTGTTCTGAATGCATGTCAAAGTGAGGAGTGGGCGGCAGAAGGGATGAAACTCTGTAAAGTGCGGAGACGGTGAAACAAGACCAGACTTTCAAAACTCTTATGTTTTGGTGAGGCAATAACGGTCGCTGTCAGATGTCAGGAAGTCGGAAAAACGTGAGGCTTAGGAGGAAGCTTCTTGGAACCTATGAACAGCAATCATTTTAACAAGCAAACAAGGAGAACACAGCCACCCTGTGCCTGGGAAGGCGCTAGAGTCACTAGTGGTCGTCCCAGGAGGCAGTGAAAGATCCACTTAACAGATGAGATAGTTGAGGCTACAAGAAGCAAACAGCTTGTCTGACGCTGCACAGCTCGTAGTGCAGAGCCTCAGTCCCTCCCAAGGTCTTTGACTGTCACAGTCAGTCTTGTCCTGCTTTGACTGCAGCTGTCTTGTGTCCTCTTTTGTCACGGGTGTTTCCTCCATGTGGAAAGCTTTCCGAAGACTCGGGTCACATTTTGAAACTTTGTGACAAAAACCTGAATGTCATCCAAAGCCTAGCTTCGGGTTTGAACGTCCTTGTCAATCATGGCTGTCACCACCAGAAGAATCTCATCCCGGGGATGGAGCACCATGTCGGGCTCGGCTTGTGGGGCCCCACGTCGTTATCATGACTGAGACTGGGGAGCAAGCAGACAGTGCAAATAAATAAGAGAGACAGATGCGTACAGACTAGTTCATTACTGCTTCTGTGCGTCAGGCTCCCAGACCTCTTCTGCACAGGCTCTCTCTCGTCGCCGTTTCATAATCTGCACGAAGGGAGGAAAAGAGGCCTCTGGCTCTCTGCTCAACAGATATTTTCGTTATTACAATGTATTATGGCTGGAGTTCAGATGCCCCCTGCAACAGCCTCACGCAGACATAGGTGGGAGTTTTGGGAGGTGGCTGGATATGGGGTGTGTGAACATGGATTGAAGGTGCGATGCTGGGATTATGGGTCAGTGGTCCTGGGGTAGTCCGCTGATTGGTTTATCATAGCTCCGGTGTGAGTAATGCAGACCACCCAAAGGCCTGTGGCTTGGATGGAATAAAAGGGAAGGGAAGACTTGCTCATTCCTGCCTACCCTGCCATGGACTGTTCCTGCTCCATAAGGTCCTTCTGCCACACCGCCCTGCATTGGAGCCAGCTGGATAGGACCTGAAACCTCTATAGGCTGTGAGCCAGATAAACCTTTCCTCCTTTAACATGTGGTATTGGGTGTTGTGTCTGAGGGACGAGGACAGTAGCTGAGACATAGGGCTCACTGATTTTCACCACATGAGTGGCTGGAAGGCATGAAAACAAGAACGTAAATGAACCTGGAAGTCAGACTATTAAAGGAAGAGCGACAAGTCAGAAGTGTCGCTTTATGGTAACAACCAACTCAGGCAGATTGAGACAAAAGTAACAAGCGCCAAGGTCCTCCGAGGGTGCAGGTTGGATCTGTGGGATTGAGAAACAGAAGCCTGGCACTGTGAGAATTCAGCCAAGGGAAGGGCAGGAAAGAACAAGAAGGGAGACACCTGGAGCAGTGGAGTGGCGCTCCTTAGACTCTGCAAGAGACTAGCAGAGCTCTTTCTCAGGGTATAAGATTCTCAGTTGTTAAACTGGAGGATTCCGGGGCAAACAAGGACAAATTGGGCATCAGGGTGGAGGTCATTTGTACAGTGATGGGGAGACCCTAAGCAAGTGTTTGACCTGTCCTTCCAAGGTGATGGCGTGGCCGGCTGTGCAGGCCAAGTGTCAGACCTGTTTTCACAGTGATAGAACCCCCAGTTCTGTGTTCTTGAGAAAGTCCTGCCGCTGTTTGTGACCCAATTTCTCCATCTGTAGCAAGAAGCTGCGACACCCAAGAAGTTTCAAGGTTCCTTTTAAGTCTAAGAGTCAGACATTTTCCACACCATCTGTGAGCAGGAGAGGGCAGTCAGGGGATTTTCAGCCAGGGTGCACACAACCAAGTTTTAATAGGAAGATTCATCTGGCAGTATATTGCAAAACTAATCGCAAGGAAGTGAACTCTGAAGAAGGTGGAAGCACTTGTAACAGCGCCGTCAAGAGACGTCGAGGACCTGGGCAGGTGGCAGCACACAGAACGGGGAGACAGGCAGGGAGGGTGGGGTGAGGGTAACAAGAGCGTTGCACGACCTGCAGGCCGGTGACGGAGGCTCTAAAGTGAGGCTTCCTCCATTTCTTTAACTTCCTGGTTGCCCTTCAGCTCCAGGTTCTAGAAATACCGGAACGATATTGCTACTGGCTCCCTGGACTCCCAGCTTCCTGGGGAAAAACCAGGATAATTCTATACAGTTCCGTTGTGCTTAACACTCTGAAAATAAATCTGTCCAGTGCTGTACAGACCGCGAGCAGGGTCCATACCCAGCCTGACGACCAAGGAGAGCTTCCTGAAGTGAGTGAAACAGGACACGCTACAGCAGAGAGCTGTGGGTGAGCCTCACTGGGGGAGGCGAGGTCAGCCACGAGGGGGCAGGTCATGGAGAAGAGCGTTTCAGGTGGGGATCTAGGATTGCCAGTGACGTGAGACAGGGTACGTTGGCGTACCCAGAGGACTTCAGCAAGACCAAGGTGGTGGCGGACAGCAGATCAGAGGGTCCTGAGGGTGTAGAGAGGGTGAGGTTATCACCCTCTGCATTCTTTTTTTTTTTTTTTTTTTGTGGGACCAGGGTTCAAACTCACGACCTTGCACTTGCCCAGCAGGCACTTGTGCCTCGGAGCTATCTCCCCAGCCCCTACCCTCTGCATTCTTGCTGACACAGAATGCATCCTGGACTTAATTCTGGCAGCAACAGGAAGTCACTTTGTAAGACTTAAAAACAGATGCCCTGATAGTAGTTTCAAAGTTGTGAATATTCGTGTCAGGAAGAAAACAGAACGGGGGATTAGAGGCCGTGGAGAAGAGAAGTTTAGTGGAAAGGAAGGAAGGAGAAAGGGAACGTAGAAGCAAGGGGAAGGGGTCCTCAGGGGGTGGAAGACCAAGGACCACATGGTAGAGAGACCAACAGGGGGTAGACAATGCCCTGGTGAAGGCTCTGCAGTGGAAGCCGGGAGGCAGTGAGGAGCAGTGAAGGAGAGAAGGACTGGCAAGAGCCGGGCCTTGGGACCTCTCTTCGCCTTAGGACTGATTTGCCATGATTCAGGGACAGAAAAGCCAAAGAGCTGGGGTATTGTTGGAGCTCTGGCCCACGGACACCAAGCATGAGTCACCAAGAAAGAGGACAGAGGAGGCATCAAGCGCTGCACAGAGGTGGCAGAGCCAAGCCTGACACGTGGCCAGCGAGTGTGGCAATGAATAGATCATCCGTTAGCTCAGAAAAGGGACTCAGTGACTAATGCCTGGATGACATCACCTTGGATGAAATTAATAACGGATTTCCTGATAGTCGCTTGGCAATTGGCTGCTCACACTGCCTGCCCTTTCTGAAATTTTCTTAAGTTCATGAGCACCCTAATCTTCTCTGAGTACTGTAGCAGAAAATTGAAATGTGCCTTGTGTACAAGGTGGGTGAACTCTGGTTACCCAAACCCTTAGCTCTGCGGTGTTTCGAATGTCAGCTTTCCTAGTGGAGGCCAGGCACGGGCAGGGCTTACTGTGACTGTTCCTGGGGGTGAATCTATTGGCAAGGAGACAGCAAGACGGGCGAGGGTTTACATTGATGGCTGACCTGACTTTGTACTCTGAAATCTGTGTTTGTGCTTATGAAAAGAGATTTTCATAAACTCATGACCTAAACCCCAAATCCAAAAACCTATGGGCAAAGAATCTCCCTATTAAGGGGATTACTCAAAACAGGAAAGTAAAATCAATTTAACCTTTTCTTTTTGGTTGTATGTTAGCAGCTTGAAAAAAAAAAAAAAAAAGAGAGAGAGAAAGAGAGAGACAAGAAAAGGAGAGAGAGACAGAGAGACAGAGAGAAAGAGAGAGACAGACAGACAGAGAGAATGAGAGAGACAGAGAGAAAGAGAAAGAAAGAAAGAAAGAAAAAAAGAAAGAAAGAAAGAAAGAAAGAAAGAAAGAAAGAAAGAAAGAAAGAAAGAAAGAAAGAAAGAACATCTAGGCATCTTTTCAAATGAAAATTTCCAAAACACTCCTCATAGAAAATTTGCCAAGTTAAGAACTCTAACAGGCCTGAAGCTTAATATATACCATGGTACGTGTTCACCAATTTATTTCATTGTGCAATTTTGAAAAAAGATGGCCACATCTGTGTTCATGCAGGGGAGTCAGGTATAATTGTGTTTGTCACCCAGTGCGGAAGTCCCACACCAAAACAAAATGTTAAATGCTTCTGTCCACACACCAAATTTTTCCCCAAAAGTCATTTGCAAACCAAAACGCCACTGCTTTTATTCAGTATTTCTTGAATAATAAGAAATAAAATGGAGCAAAAGAAAATGCAATAAAAGAAAGTTGGGATATTCAGAATCTGAAGATACATAGTGATCAAGTTAAATGTGGTCTCTGAGCACTGGGAATGTGGCATAAGTTTTTTGATGGGGGGCTTCCTCAATTATTTAACAAAAGTATTGCCCTAGCCTCCTTGAATTGCATGTGTTAGAATAAAACAAGGCTGGGTGCAGGATACCAGGGGGAAGCTAACACAGCAGACAGGTAAGGATAAAATAAAGTAGCTTCAGGTAGGCAGGTGGCAGCAGAGAAGTAGTCAAGCTGGAGTGTGTCTGAGACACAAGTGCATGGAACTTGGCTCTTTGCGCTGCTCACGAAGATATTGGTAGCAATAACCACAAGGAAAAAGTTTGGATAAGGGTGAGAAGGGAGAACTGCACTTAGGGACTGTTAAGCGTGAAAGAGGCGTAAGATGGCCAGGAAACCCACAAGGCCTCAGGCCAAGCTCAGCTCCCTGTGGCTGTTCTGCTGTCTCAGCCTGCGAGTCCTAGCGAACAAGGTACTGAGCGCCTTGGAGTGGCGGAGTCTGGGAAGAGATTAGAGAAGAAGAGGGTCCTGAGGAAAGCTAAGGCTTAGAGTTGTCAGGGAGGACAAGTGTACCGAGGACAAGGACCCACGCTGGGGAAAGACCGCAGGGTGACTTTGAAGCTGTGGTGACCTCTACCCAGATGTCAGTAAGCCCCAAGGTGAAAAACTGTGGGGGCCTCGTGAGGTGGCGCTCTTAGAGGAATGCTAAAAGGAATCCTTGGGAAACCGGTCGGAGGAGAAGCCAGGCCAAGTGGGTTGAAAGCCACCGAGATATGAAAGTAGAGGCAGCGGTGGCCAGACACTGGTGAGTGTGGACACTGACCCATGGTACGGGCAAAGATCAACCTTCAGACCTAGAGTAAGGCACTCCTGGTCCCCAGTTGTGTCTGAGGCATCCTAATGGTGCAGTGAAAGAAGAATTCTGTGAGTTAGGATCCTGAAGAGAAAAACTCAGGATTCAGAGCCTGTAAGCCTTATGGGGCCAAGTTCCAAGGTTTTGGTTTCACTGTGACTATTTCAGAGAGCTGGATTATATGACAATATCACTAAAAATATAAACATCAACTGGCCCTACACTCATAATAAAGCACTTTATAATTACATCAATAACAGTAGCCATTAGTTAGGTATAAGCTCTGTGCTCTGTACCACACACTACTCCTCTCTCAGTTCTTATAGTATCAACAAAGAGTTGCTAGCTGGGCGTGGTGGTGCACGCCTGTAGTCCCAGCACTTGGGAGGCTGACACAGGAGGATCGGTGTGAGTTTGAGACCAGTCTGGGATACAAAGGTGAGCTCAAGGCCAGCCAGAATTGCATAGTGAGACCCTGACTCAAAAAGACAAAAAAAAAAAAAAAAAAAAAAGAGTTGGTACTCACTCCTATTCACAGAAGAGGTGCTGAGAGCCAGAGATTGTGTCCCAAGTCCTACTCACTCATATACCATGGAACTATCCAAACTGGTCTAACTCCAAACCCTAAGTCAGATTAAAGACGATGCTAGCTTCTGCCCAAGGAAAGCTTATTCCCTGAATAATCAGAAATATGACCGATTCTCTGAGCTTGTTCAACCTACCTAATTTGATAAGAAACATCAAGACTCAGAAAGCAATTGCAGAGAATGATTTGAATCTTAAATGAGTTAATATATCCAGAGCTCTTATAATATGAGACACGGAGAAAGCTTTCTGTGCATGTTATCTATTATTACTTATTAAAATGCTCAGGAGAGAGATCGGGCAGCCTTTCCCTTGTGCTAATCAAGCAATGTGAGTTGTAGGACCAATTTTCCCCTGAATCAGCTAAATTCCTGCTTCTTACAGAATGGTTTTCAACTTGGACTTAAGGGAAAGGACGGTGTTTCCTGTCTTTGTTGTTAGTATGTTCATAGGAAATGACACTGGTGTAGGCAAGGACAGAGGTCTAATGTCCAAGCATTTAACAAATGCAGTGAGCTGTCCATTAACTTTGCAGGAGAGCCCTTAGAGTCACGCAGTTATTGTTCATATGGAGCACGAGAGGCATGGATGAGCTCTCCCAGCTCCCCTCCCCCCCCACCCCACACACCCCCCAAACCCCCTGCCCCACCCCTCGACACCCTACAGGTTTGGGATGACCACAATGAGCCCAGTTTAACTGTCAGCCCTGGAAAGGAAAACGCAATGACACGAAGCGCCTGCTATGTGTGTGTCAACACCAGCTTACTGAATCTTCATCGCCTGCCCTACTATAATGCTTGTTTTAAAAAAAAAAAAAATAAATGTTCGTCCCATCACGACAGACACATGTCTCCATATAACATGGACTTAAGGTTTGTGTGTCTCTGACCTTCTTCATGAGAAAGAGTACCTGAAAACACAACGTGGCACCCAACTGAGTAGTGTCCCGCAGGGACACTGGAAAGCAAGCGCGGTCCACCCTCAGACACCTCTGAGCAGCCACAGTCCCCCACGTGTGCTGCGAGCCACCTGCCCAAACATCTGCGTTCACGTTTTGCATTTTCACTGTCCTACCACGGGAGCCAAGCACCGGACACCTGCAACTTAAAGGAAGAAGGCTTTATCCTAGCTCACCGCTTTCGGAGGACTCAGTGCGTGGGCAGGTGGCTCCAGGGTGGAGCTCCACGAGGCAGTGACGTGGCTGAGGAGAGGCCCTGGCCACGTGGCAGCCAGGAAGCTGGGAGAGGGGGAGGAGCTGCGGACAAGCACGTGGCCTCCTGAGTCGCACCCTGCGAGCTGCGCCTTCTGATTAGGCTCCTCCTCCAAACACCAGACGTTGAAGGACACTTTCTATCCGAACCACGGCATATCCCCTGTTGGATTTGAGACACCCTTCTTCCGCCCACTTCACAGTAACTCCCGGAGGCCATCCTTCTAACGGTGCAAGGGCAAGCAGAATCTCCAAAGCGCCTCCCGGGGTCTAGAGGCAGATTTCTTTACGCCAACAGGCACTGATCCGGTTCATTCCCAGAGTAGCAGCCCCTGGTCTCTGGTGGTCCAGGGATTAGGCAGGATAAGCAAGCAGGAAGTACAGAGGCAAAGCAGCTTGCCAGTCAGGGATTGGTTCACACACTGTGCACCATAGTGAGTAGCCTAAGAGACTGCAAGCCGCCGGATGTGGAACAGGAACTGTTACCTGGGTAGCTAAGATACTGAAACGTTCTGGCAGAGGGAGGAGGACAGTTTCTATTACACTACCCATTTCCAAAGACCTTTTCAAGGTAAAGTGCTGCACTTATCAAAGTATGCATATATTTTCATGACTGTGTAACATGTATGAAATCCCATTTTCATCAGAGATTCTCTCTTACTGTATGCTGCTGACCTAAATATTGTCCTTCCGACTTCTCTTCTATACACAGCAAGTATTTTTATTCCTATTTTTATTCTACAAATATAAGGATAAACTCAGAGAAGATGCTCAACTTGCCAACGTTACTGCCCCAGGCTGACATGAGGCTTACAGAATCCCACCCCCGCCCTCTCTCATCACTCCACGTCACTTAGGCCACTACGCACGTGGGCCTCGACACTTCACTCAGCTTCAGCAACACGACAAAAGGAATTCCCCAGCCAGCCTTTCTTCCAATGCAGCCCCGATGAGCGATAGAACGGTCTATATATTTTTCAAATCATGTAGACAGCCCCCCTTTTGCACATACTAAATAAGTCCCATTCTGCGCACATGTTAATAAATTTTTCTCATTTGTGCAAGTGGCTGAATAGAGCCTGCAAATTGTTTTACGCGGTAGGTGGTGGAGCAATAATAAAGAAACCTCCTGATTAAGTAGAGTCGGAGCCTCTTATCTTTCTCAGAGTGGGAGGCACATTAGTAGTAAAAGTAATTACCTGTGTAGAACATGTTGATTGCACCAAGTGCCGACTACATGCTACTAAGATAGTCGTCTCCATTTCAGAGCTTCTTAAAAGGTTTCCATTTGATGTTAATTTTACATCTGAAGCAAAAGTGCATTATTTGTGGAAAACATTGTGTTCACTGGGCGAACAAATATTTTTAATCCCTTAGACAACTTCCTTGGGTCCTGGTTACACTCTTTCTGACATGGCAACTGCAGGCTGTGCTGGTGAAGTTAGAGGTGGTAAGCTGGGCAAAGTCAGACCACCCATGTGGTGAGAGCTGGCTTTGCATGTGAACAGAAAGCCTGTGTTTTCATGTATGAAATCACAAGTCCATTGTGTGAAGCTGCTGGGTCCTCACAGCAGGAATTCCTTAAGAAATTGTCCACACCAAATCTTGTTAAATGTCGTGTTGGACAGGGCTGGTGAGATAGCTCAGCGGTCTAAAGCGCCAGCCTAGGCACACTTAGGCAACCGCAGGGACTGAGGCTCAATCCCTGGCTGCACCTGCTACAGCAGTCCTGTCCCCAGGATGGGCTGAGCTGGCCACACACACGTACACAAAGTAAATGTTGTGTTAGACAGTTTCACCAACCTTCGCAAGAGGCCGGAGATTTTACACTTAGTGGTGCAACTCAGAAAGAAAAGACCTTCGCCAGGGGAACTGTGGAGGGCAGAGAATCCTCCCAGCTCCTCCACTGGCAGCAGCCTAACCTCCCTGGAGTGGAGCAAGCAAGAGCTCTAGCTAAGCCCAAGTTCTCCTGGGATTCTCCTGCTGTATTCTTTATGCATTCACATTTACAGTGAGGGGGTCCAACTAACCGGGCTAGTCATGCTGAACCCCATGCTGCTATGTTTGTCTGCTTTCTCTTAGATGTCTTTATTCAAGTTACCTCTAGTTGCATAGCCCTGAAACATCATTTTCCCCAGTTAGGTAAATAAGATACATTTTACTTGGATGGCTGTTGATATTCAAGTTTGTGAAGGATTTCCGAACTAACTGACCAGCAAAAAAATTATTTTTAAGTTTCGCATTTGCATTGATCTGCCCTAGACAAGCAAGGCTGGAGGTCCCCCGGCCCCTCGCTCCACTTCCTTTCTATGCCACATCAGATCAGAAGGACAAAGAATAGGATAAGATGTTCAGACAACAAGAATAAAAAATGCCCAGAGTGAGAGCGATGGGTTCAGATCTCATTCCTTGGCGATGTGAACCTTGTTCTTCTTTATGTATTTCCAAATTCTATTGCCACCGGTATCAGCTCGGAGGCAGGAGGCAGATGTCACCACCAACGTGGCTAGTTCCCTCGCTGTATGCTATGCTCAGCACAAATGCCTGCCTCACAGGGTTGTTACAAAGAGGAAAATAAAAGGTAGTGTGGAGACTTGTTTCCTATTTTTGTGGAAAGAATTTTAAAAGCCTCCGCTTTGCAGAGTTTACTGAAGAGGAAATACGAGTTGGCTTTGATTTCACTTTTTTTTTTCCCCACCACAACTTTTCTTCCCACTTGAATTATTTTTTAACTTTAAGCACTTACTGCTCTTATAAAACAAATTTTTGTCTTTTAATGTAATTTAATTTATCTTGGGCAAATTCATTAGCCTTCTTTATTGCTTTGTCCTTTAGATTTCCCTGACTTTAAAAAAAAAAAAAAAACCTACAAAAATAGTATTAAAAATTAAATAAGACACTACAGCCACGGTGTTTTTCATAAAGCATGCCACAGAATAAACATTCATCAAATTTATTACAAGTAATCATATCGCCTCCCTAACTATGAAAATCTTACAATCCAAGAAAAGCCAAGAGTGGCAAAATACATAGCAATTACTCTAAGAATTTTGATTTCAGTCATTCTGGCTAATTTTAGGCCCCAGAATCAAGAACAAGTGTTTATATATTGGTTAAATTGCTTTATGATGAATTGCAAAGAACTCTTGGAATTACTTTTGTGCTGGAAATTGTATTGTATTAAAGAGTAAAGCAATTTGGATATTGAAGGAGACTTTGGCTTGGATGGGGTTTTCTTTTCTTTTCTTTTCTTTTCTTTTCTTTTCCACTAAGATTTTTCCCTGTTTGGGCATGTTTTATGTTGAGATTCAACTCAAGCATAGGTCACCAGGTAAAACTGAATAATCCCATTGTTCACACAGAAGACAAATTAGCAAAGGAGTCAGCTAACCTTCTACCATTTGATTGGTGGAGCACCCTGATCATAGATGAGAATTTTTATAGAAGATTGGTTTGTCATTTCAGGATTTTTAAAATTTATTGATCTTTACTTTGTTTTCATTGTTCATGTTTCTTTGCCTTTTCTCCCACCCTCCTTCCCTCCCTCCATCCCTCCTTCCCTCCCTTCCCTCTGTCCTTCCTACATTATTCAACAGGCACCTATTCTCTATTTTAAAACCAAGTCACATGCAGACACTCCTTTCTTAAAGTATCTTCGGGCAAGGTAAAAAAAAAAAAAGAAAAAACTTGAACTAACATATTCAGCTTTTACTAAAACAATCTGTTGACAATGTGTTTTTTTTTTCTTCTACTGCAGATACTTATGCAAATCATTTAGTAGATTTTTAGACTTTATGAATCCCCACCGGGCTTTAGCTTGCTTCCCTCCAAAAAGGAATAATAAGATTATATTATATATGAAGAATTTAGCTTTGTGCTGTCTCATAGTAGGTAACAAGAGCTATTTTACTATTAGTTATAATTTTTGCATGTGTTATGGTTTGTGTCTACATGTCCTCCCACCCAAAGCCTCATGCAGTCATGGGTGGACATCTAGAATTTTTGATTCATGGTCCAATGCTGGAATTATGAGTGTGACGCCACCACCCTGGGCAGCAGCCTGGTGCCGTATAAGGGAGGGAAGGGGCCTGCTCTCTGCTGCCCTTCCTTTTTGCTCTTGTTGCTCTTCCTGTCTGTTACCACCACGAACTGCTGCCCTGTGCCCTGTTCCACTCTGCCGTGGAGCCAGCCAAGTATGGGCTGAAACCTGCACTATGAGCTAACTACACCTTTCCTTCCTTAATTCTGGGCTTTGAGTACTTTATCATAGCAGAAAGAGAGAAGTAAGCAAGACCACGTATTAGGAAGAGGTGGGAATGTGGCCCGGGTTCCAGTGAGAAGTCTGAGGAGTCAAAGCTGCCTGCTCAGTGGCAGTGGACGGGTTGCTGGTGTAAGACAACACTTGCATATTTACTGCTAGCATTTACTGAACACTCACTTACATGCCGGACCTTATACCAAATTCTTATATACACGGTGGTACAATAGGCATTATTTTATTAGCCCTAATTGACAGATAATGAAATGAAATCCCCTGAAAGAGGACAAAGACCTCCCCCAAGGTAAATAAAAAAGTTCGGATCCAAACCCAAATATTCTGGAGTCTGTGGCTTCAATTACTGTGGCCTTTGGCACTCAAGATGAGAAAAAAGCCCAACTACAAAGCCACGCAGAATCCTGCATCAGAGCTCCTTGAATTCTCCCTGTGCGTGCAAAGTGATTCCCTGTGTAGAGCTGAGTCGAGCAGGGGCACTCAGGCCACTGAGCCCTCTGCACCAAGCCACAGCTGGTGCACACGCCCGAGAGCCCCTCGATGATCTCCTCGCCACCACCGCAAGGCTGGCAGGGGGCTCCAAAGCCCTCCAGGCCACATGCGTGTGGCCAGCTCAGACCCTGAGAATCAGCTATGGGCATGCTCCTGAAAGACCACGCGTCAGAGCCGTGGTTGCCGTGAGCACAAGGCCTCACGTACAGCCTGGTGGGCAGTTGTGTTTCTGACATCTGCCTCTGCGAAAAGAGGGCTCAGGCCCTGCGACTGGCGAGGACTCGTGGGTCTCCTGGATGGGACTTTTTTTATTTTCTCATGTGTATTTAAGCGGCTCCTTCCAGCTCTTTAGGACAAAGTAGTGGGTCTGTTGACTCAGTGGCAGCAGGGACTTAAATGCTGGTAGCATGACGTCATAGAGGCTGGTTCCGTGCCTCTGCCCCTTTCAGTTAGATCAAATGTCAGTACAGCTATATATCTTCTTGGCATTTGACTGGACCAAAGACTTTGCACTGACTGTTTCATCCTAAGAGGCCGGCCACCTTGGTGAATTTTCCATTAATTCTCCAGGAGAGAGAACAAAATAATTCTCTGTTTCGTGCCTTTTCCCAGGCTGCTTCTCTGTCTTATCATTACCTTGGAAACTTTTCTCAGGTTTTGCTCCTTTTAGAAACAGTCTGTGACCCCACCCCCACCCCTATTTTCAAGCAGATGGGGGATTTGAACCCTTGCCAGATCCTTTTCCTAAGTCAGCTCTGGCTCTGACTCCCACTGCTATGTTCCTTTTACTTGTCTGCTTCCCACCAGACAGTCAGCTTCTTGAAGGCAGGCACTGTGCTTCCCTGAGCCCATTTAACACGCTTCTATGAGGAGCCTACTAGGTACCAGGCATAGGACGAGACTCTGGAAGCTCAAGAATGAAGGAGTTCCCATGGAATTGCAGACACTAATTAATTGTCCCAGCTGGAGACTGCAGTGATTAATTTCATTGAGAGTTAAGGAGGAAAAATTTGGGCTGGCGAGATAGCTCAGCCAACTGCGTGTGTGCTTTGGCAAGCTCAGGGACCAGGGTTCGATCCCTGGTCCAGCATGCTCCACCAGCCCCACTCCCAGGTGTGCTGAGCTGGCCACCGGGTCTGGGCATGATAGCACATGCCTATAATCCCAGCACTGGGGAGGCTGAAAACAGAATCACTATGAGTCCTGGCTGTGTAGTGAGATTGTCCAAAACACATTAAAATAAAATTTAAAAATTTTAAAAAAGAATTAAAACATTGAGGCTGGGGAGATAGCTCAGTAGTATAAGCACAAGGCCCTGGAGGAAGCTGCCTGTTCTTGTTTGTTTATTTATTTTTACAGCCAGCTCAGCCTGCCCTGAGGGCAGGGCTGGTGCAGCATGTGGTGCCAGGGATCGAACCGCGGTCCCTGCAGCTGCCTAAGCTTTCCTAAGCAGGTGCTTTAGTCCACTGAGCCATCCTGCCGGGCCCACACTGCCTGTTCTTTTTCCACCCAGTACAAAGCATTGGCAAGAAATGGCTACTTGATTGGAAGCCAGCAAAGGAGGGCAGCCTTGGCCCCTGTCCACTTGGGGCCAGCACCCCACAGTGTTAAAGGTGAGGTGATCACTTCCTCTGGGCTGCCAGATTGACCGCTTTGTCCTCAAAGTGAAAATGAACAACCAATTTTAAATTTTAAAACACTTCTCTCTCAAATGGAGATTTTATGGCTTTCAAAAACATATAAAACTTTCCCTTTCCCTCCGTGAATTCCACTACGGCTTGATGTATGGCCTGGTCTCCATGCCTGCTCTATTCCCCGGCAAAGCTTACTTTCCGTAATTGATTGAAAGCTCTTTTCTGAGAAAGAGCATTTTGGAATTCTGGGGGCCTGAGGAGCCCATCAGGACACCACACTGCAACTCGGAGAACCCAAAGCCACACCTCTGGCAAAGGGGTCCCCCCTTTTGTCCGCTGTGCGGAGTTGAGACCACCGAGAGTGCTGAGGAGAGACTCTTGATCCCCAAGCAGGCCGCGCCTGGGTGGGGAGGGCCGCACTGAGACCACATGTCACAGTGACAGCTCCGTGGCCGGCAGCAAGAGAAGGTGACACTCTCTGGCTCTCCTCAACCTTGTCCTTCTCGCCGCAGGCACTCGACAATCCACTGGGCTCCTCCGCGATACCTTTTTAAATCTCTCTGTTATGTTCAACAGCATGTCAGCAGGGAGTTCAGGCTCGCGAGATCATGTCCAATGGGCCAAAGTATCTAAAATAAATGTTAGCTCATAAAACATATGTGGCATATCCACGGGGCTGGGCAAAGCCGCACGGAGGAGAAAAAAACCATTAAGTGAATCGTTTAACCCAGCACTGACAGGTACAGAAATGGGATTTTTTTTTTTTTTTAACAGAGGTTTTCCAACTTCCAGGCAGATAAATAAGTTGAAAAGAAAACATGTTTTGCTACATAGTAAAAAGGGATTTTATTAAGGCTTAGAAAATTGGTGTCCAGAAGTGCATTTATTTATTTGGCAAAACTTTATGGGGTGTCTGACATGGCTGGCACTGTGTTCTACACTAGGGATCCTGAGAAAAGGATTCCCTCGAGGAACCCACAGCTGAGCTTAAGAGATGAACCTTAGCCATTTAAGCATATAAGTAAGATTTTCAGACAGTAGAGTTATGAAGATAAAAAAGGCTAGGGCAGAGGATGCAGGGCCTGTGAAAATTCTCTGATAAGGTGACATCATAGGTGAGTCATGAAGGGTGAATATTGGCGGTCACACGAACACCACGGAAAGGACCTCACGGTTGGCAGAGCAGCAAGTCCTCGGTGCAGCAGAGGATGCCAGGGCCTTTCCAGCAGCATTAACTGGAAGACTGCGCAGTCTCGGATCTGAGGGGCAGGGATATCACCATCGGGTCAGGTGTGCAGGCGTTTGACAGCCGTGGGACCCATTGAGGTCTTCTCCACAACAACTGTAAGCAGCGGGATTAGGACACAGACAGCGGCCTGAGGTGGGATAAAAGGAGCTTCCTTAATATCACAGCGCGTCATCTCCCCACTTGCGCAAATGACCGATGGCAGCTTGGTACGCGTTGACCCAAGCACTCATACGCAGGGGCACGTTGGTGTAGCTCCCTCCGCCTCTGAAGATAGTGCGCCTGGATTTGCAGAATAAATAAAGGCTTCTGGATCTTCTGGTTTGAGGCAAGAAGTTGCTATAGGGTTTACTCACCCTTTTTTCTAGACTATGTGAACTCTCTCTCTGCTCTCCTTGGCTTTTTGTGGGCTGGTACGCTTTAAACATGTCATGTTTCATGTCACAAGACACACAGGCACACTCAGATACTATTTAATGTTTAGTTCAAATAACAAAATACTATGTCAAATAAAACATTTAGGGCTGGTGAGATAGCTCAGCAGACTAAGCACCTGCATAGACAAGCACCGGGACCAGGTTTCAGTCCGTGGGGCTACAAGCCATGCCAGCCCTGCCCCGGGCATGCTGAGCCAGCCACCCAGACCGGGTATGGTGGTGCACACCTATAATCCCAGCACTGGGTAGGCTGGAAGCAGGAGGATCACTACGAGTCCAAGTTGTATAGTGAGACCTTGTATGAAATATATATATATATATATATATATATATATATATATATATATATATTTACATATATATATATTTATTTATTTATTTATTTACATGGATGAATTTTTATGCTCCCTTAGGAACATGTTAAGCAAGGAAGGTGACTCACTGATAGTACACAGTGGTGTTTGAGATGGTTCGCACATAAACTCCTTAACAGTTTCATTATAATGTATCTTCTTAACGTGTAGTACTTCTCTCAACTGAGGACTGCATCATACCAGCAATTTTGTAGCAATGAGTGCTAGATCTTCAGCCAGTTGTACTAGAAAATTTACTGTTCAAAATACATCTACTTAAGAAACGAGTTTATTTCAAGAAAGTTTCAGAGCACAGGAGTCTGTCCTCCACGGGCAGCATGGCTAAAGGAAGTGCAGACGCGCTCTGGTGTAGAAGGCCCCATCCCCGAAAGGAAGCGCGCTGTGATGCGCCAGGTTTCTTAAGTCTGCTTTTGACTCTGCTCCCAGTTTTCCATCCGGTGTGGGCTGTCAGTCAAGCTGACAGCAAAGCCGCAGACTCAAGCTGCCTTGCTGCAAATGTGCTTTAAATCCTTTTTAGATTTACCTACTGCTTCAATCACCCATTTATAGTCTGATGTTGCTCATTAAGTAGTGAAATCGGATTATGTTTTAGATGCAAAGCAATCACTTTCATGGGAAAATCCATCCGTTCCTTAACTCGGATTTTAGATGGAGCCAAACCATCAAAACTGGTTTTCCAAGAGGAAATGAGGCCCAGTGTATAGACATACACCATTTCCACCTCATATGGATAAAGTACTTCATTATAGAGTGCCTTAGACATTCAGTGTTAAAACGCACTGTGCCGGTTCACCCAGGGAGGGCCTCTTGACGTCAGTATGCAGAAGGACCTTGGTTGAACTGGAAGCCTAACCTGGCTACCAATCTGCGTTGTCATATCTTTTTTATTTTTTTTCGGATGTGTAAACTGAGTCAAATAAATGTCAACTGAAACTTCAGCCAAAAGTCAAAGCCAGGATTTTTTCTCTGTCTTACGCCCAGCTACCAGCTGTCGTTGCCTAAGTCACCTTGAGGCTGCCGATGTGAGCTTCTAACTCCGATCTGCTCGACAGTGTGTGTGGGTTGCTAGTCTACTTGTCCCTCAAGAGAGCCTCACAAACAAGACATTACCTGGGGGAGCCATGTTAGCCAGGGGACAGAGGAAACATTATTCCCTCGCGTGGTGCTGATTGTCACACGCTCTGTCATTAGTTGCTTCTGAAGCTCTTCTTGGAAACATTTCTCTCCCTGTTGTAATTTGTCCCTTTCTGTGTCTCCACCAAAATGACTTTGAAGTTCTGAGTTAATATACTGCGTGTGAATGAGGTCGGAAGGGATTTGAGAATCTGCAGTCAAAGCGACACCCTGGGACAAGAAAGCGGATGGTGAGATATCTGAATCACATCATATTTAATTTGGACACTCTCCTGAAAACAGAGAACTCCATATCGCTGTTGCATAGACACAGGATTAGCAATTTTTTTTTTCCATAAAAGGTCAGAAAATGTACTATTTGATCTTTGTCATAGGTAGTTATCCTGCAAGCAGCTGTGGACTTTGTAAACATCTGGCTGTTTGCCAATAGAGCTTTACTTACAAAACAAGTGATGGGCTCAACTGAGCCCTGAGCCGATAGCTTGCCAACTCATAATACAGAAAACAAGATTTTAGACCCTTGAATTACGTAGATCTAAGCCAAATCCTAGCTCCAGTGTTTGCCCACTGAGGGAATGCAGCCACCTTACTATATTTCTCAGCTAGTTTGCTTTTGTGAAAATGTTGATACTATATGCCCCCACCAGTGGATTACTGGGAGAATTGAGCCAGTGATGCCTAAGGAAGTTAGCACAGGCATGACCCACTGCTGGGGATCTTTGGCTGCAGCGTCGCCATCAGCAGGGGGGTAGAAGTCTTGCCCCACTACTCCCAGAGAAGTTCGAGTAACCTCATCATGAAAATCAACCCAAGCTTCCCTTCAGCTTAAGGCCAGGCAGTGGGCTCCTACTTCTTTCAGCACGGCCCAGTGAGACCCAGGCTCACTCTCCCAACATGGCGGCTACTGCTCTCCTCCCCTCCATTCTTTTTCCTTCAGCTCTGGCCATGGTGGGCCTGCTCAGGAACTTTTCCCTCCCCTAAAACTTTCTTATTCTCTGTTTCGTCCTTCCTAAAACGCTACTCCCTTTGCTTGACTTACCCCATGACTGGCTTCTTCTCTCCCTAAGCATCTGTTTATATGTTACTTCTTCAGAGAAGCCCTTTTTGTAGTAAACATTTCATCTCTGCCCTTAGCAAAACTCATCCGAGGCCACACCCATCCTCTTCCTGGTGCTATCACAGGGTTCTCCACAGGGCTGCGGCTTGTGACCAGCACGCACTAAGCACACACTAGATACAAGTAGAATAGAATCCGTGAGTCATTATGAAGACAGCCATCATGAAATTTCTGAAAGCATTACTGTGCTATTGTGATTTTTAAAGAATCATTCGTTCAAGGGCCTCCTGTGCACCTCCTGCCTTCCACCCCTGGTGCACGGACTACCCTCTGGGAGTCTTTGCTCCAGCAGTCTTTGAACAGTGCCACTAAGGTTCTGCATAACTGGCTCGAAGTCCAATGTGTGGGGCCCTGACGCTGTGCAAGATGCATTTTCCCTCAAGAGATCCTGAGGTGGCTTCTGTTCTTTACGTAATTCTGAAATTTAACCAAGAGTTAAGCACCTGAGCTTCTCCTCAAGGTGCTGTGCATCTGCCTGGCATACTCACGCTCATCTTGTACCCACATCTGCTGAGAGTCCAACGTGAACACCTGCATCAAGGATGTCATTATAACAGGTGTCAAAAATGCCACTGCTCCCTCCCAGAACACCTCAGTGCTTGACAAGGCAGATGAAACCCACGGCTCTCTGTTTGTTCTTGAGCTTCCAGAATCCAGGGCTTCTAGCTTTGTCTCACATTTTGAATAGCTAGTGGCTGTGCTGCTAGAGATCACTTTGTCAGAAAAATTCTGCTTGGCAGAATTTTCCCCACATTTACATGTTGCATGGTGAAATCTTCCATAGAGAAGGTGAAGGAATTTGCAGGTATTCGCTTATTTTTATTTTTTAAGTGAAAGTCATTTATGCTATCACCTCAGATGGAAGAGGGTTTGTTAGGTCTCTTTCTGTCACAGAAGGCACAAAATCCAACCCAAAAGCACTCAAGCAAGGAGAGAATTTATGGGCTGGTGTGTCCAGAACAGGCTGGCTTGAGGTCCTGATAGGTCAAATTATGCATCGCACAATTTTGTTTCCCCACGTTTCTGGTCCTCTCCCACTGTGTGGACTGCTGAGGTAATCTCCCTCCTCCTGGAAACCAGCTCTATGCTCTCTCAGGGATATGTCCAGCCTCTAGGACTGGGCCTCTGTCTCAGACACTCTAGTCAAGATTCCACAACTAATTGAGTGTTCTGCTGTCAGGACCACTTCAGTCACTAATGAGAGATACTCTAATAAGTTACAAAACAGAATATGTTGTCTTGGGCTGTCCGGACAGGTCAGCAAACTGAAGTGCCTGCTTAGGCAGAGCACAGGATCTGGTGTTCAATCCCTGGCACCATAGGTCTTTCCGGCCTCGTCCCTGCTGCGTGCCAAGGTAGTGACTGAGACTGGGCATGGTGTCGCATGCCTGTAATCCTAGCTCTTAGGAGGCTGAAAACAGGAAAGATCTGTGTAGTGAGACCCTATAGACCCTAAATACTTTTTTTAAAAGAATGTGCTATCCATTGAGCTCCAGACAGAGCTAGCCAGCATCCCCAAGGAATTTCATGGCCTTCCAGTGGGGATCCCATAGGAAGAGGAGAAATTATTACTCATGCAGCATGAGTGGGAGACAGGGCAAAATTGCAACACATTTGCTCTGTAAAAAAAAAAAAAAAAAAAAAAAAAAAAAGCTGGCTTGCTCCCCAAGGCCTGGATTTTCACTTCACCTCAGCATTCCTGAGTCTTAGCATGATTAGCATTTGGGACCCCATGATCCTTTGTTACAAAATCCACCTGTGCCTTATGAAATCTTCAGGAACATCACTGGCCTCTCCCTACTGGATGCCAGTACCATCTCTTCCTTCTCTCTCAGCTGTGACAAAAAGTTTCTTCCTGGATCCTAATTGCCCCCAGCTAAGAATCACATCTATTGCTTATGAGTAGAGGGTAAGAAAAGAGAGTGAGAGTTGTATCTATCCTTTGTCAAGGAAAGGATGCTGTAGAGGAGATAGCAACTAAACCTGCAGGGCTGTGGCCAACAATGTTTGTTCTTGAATTGGAAGCGATCATTGAGTCTCACCTCCTGCGAACACCCTATAGAAAGGCTTCAAACACTAAGATTCCAGCCACACCTCACAACAAAAGCCACGGCCTGCTAGGATTACAGGTCCTGGGAAGTTGTAGCTTTGAATCCCATTTGGGCCACACTCTTGGTCTATGACACTGGGCAGGTTACATCATATCTCAGAGCCTGAGCCTTCTTCCTCCTAAGGAATAAACACAGAGGGGGCTGATGGGAGATTTATGGCAGTGAGTGACAACCAGCTAGTGGGTAAGCTGGACAGACTCACTCAACAAACAGGCACTGGAATGTTCTGTGTCATCATATTTTTCAGGCTGGTTTTCCCGGTCTCCATCCCATTGACATCTTGGGCCAGATAAGCCTCCAGTCACTGTCTAGGCGAGGACCTGTGGTTGAATTCCCAGTCTGTTTGCACTAAATGTCAGCAGCAGGCTGGGGGGTGGGGGGCAAGGAAACTGGGCTCATCAGCCCTAGGCAATATCCCCTGGGGCAGCAAGGGGTGTGACTGAGGGAAAACCTGGACTGGAGCTTCCCATTGATTGACAGCCACTGGTAACCCACTCCAGAGACAGGGAGCTCATCCAGCACAGTCATGATGCCCTTGTTCTGTTGCATTCCCCATGGTTTTCCCAATAAAAGCAAGTAGACAGTTGCCCATCCGCTTAGGAAAATGTTTGAGCCCCAAGGAGGACTGATATGACACTCCTACAACTGTGATGGGCAACTCTGATTTTTCTGATGCAACGAGAGAGAGACAGAGCTTCTCGACCTGCTTAGGGTGGAGCTTCTCACCTCTCACTGCAGAAATGCCGCCACAAGACTCACATAGCACATGTTTTATTTTCAGTTCCCATCTGGGTCCCTGGAACCCCTGTACCATGTGCTGTTAGTTGTTTAAAATGTGTCCCAGTGTCTGGCCACCAGATGGAAAATTGTTGTTCTAAGCTTGACCTGCCTGTTGTCATGAAAACATTTGTTGGATTGAATGGAAAAACAGGCCAGACCAGTAGCATCGAAGAGGGTTGGGCCCACAGGCATGGTTGTGTAAAACCCCAGGACTGCCCAGGCCGTGCATACACTGGTGATCTTTCTCGTTCCCATGTTTGCCCGACCTGAGGTTCCTCAGGATCCATTGTAGCATCTGGGAAACCTGGCTGTGACATTCTCCACTCAGAACCAGCTAAGAGCTCGGCTTTGGGAGTCCTATAAATGATAATGAGTCTTCATTGGCTTCCTGTGTTTCCTTGTCACACAATGGGCGAGTGCGGTACATAGCGGGCAGTGGCTGAATGCTGCTCAGCTTCCGCAGCGATAATGAATAGTGCTCAGCTCCTTTGTCTATAAAATAAAACTAGTAACTCTTGTGTCTTAGGTAGTCAGTTAGATAACCTATGCAAAGTATTTACACTACATAGGCTCCTCCAAAATTATAGACACTGTATATAACAAATTTATAGAATTTCCACTCTCCTTGTCCATTCATGATTCAACTCATGTTTATGACCCAGGCTAGCGCTTTGTAATTCAATAACTAAAGAAGACCAAATGGAGCCCTTACACATTGTTAAGCTAATAAAAGTATAGAATATTCGATGTGTAGGAGAGAATCCATTTTGAATCCACCATGTACTATACCTCCCCCCAGAACTGAACCATCTTCTCCAGTTATTTAACCCACTCAACAATTAAGTACAAATTCGGGGGGGAGGGGCGGATTTCTCTCCTACATCTCTATGGCATCCAATAATATTTTTTTTAATTTTCAGAAAGAAGTGAAGTTTCCAGGCAAGACACTGACAAGTAAGTTTAGGGGAATTTATTGCTGAGTGCTTCCCGATCTATCCCAAGAGTCCCTTGATTTATTTGGTTTATCCTATAGTATAGGAACGCGGGTTAGATGTATGAGGAATGCAGTTCTCCAGCCAGGCCTGTGGTCTGCTGCATCCTTGGACGGTTACGGTGCTCTCTTGCAGCATATTTTGTTACTGTTCTATCTCACTGCCAGCGAGTCTTTCTCCTAGATACTTGGATCGCCTCCAATAGCATCTTGGGGTCCTACACACAAATCCAGCGGGACAGGCATCAGCAGGGGACAGGTGCACCGAGCGCGTCCAGGTCCCATGGGTGAGGGCAAGCTTTGGATCGTGTGGCTGCTTCCTTCAGCTGCGAATTCTTCACAAAAGCTTATCCTGCGTGCCCCTGCTCCCAGTTTCATCCTTAGAAGCCTTATTGTTCCTAACATTGAATGCTACAGAAAATGTTCACCTTTTCATTCTTTTTGTCTTAAACGTATCTCCAAGCTCCAGCTTGGGCTTTACCTGCTGCCAAAGGTCTCCAAAATCTCTTGCACTGAAATAGAATGAATACCTCCTAATAGCTCACTAGCACAGCTTCGTGTTTTCTTTTCTTCCCCGTGTTTATTACTACTTCAAAATAGTGTGTATATTCTTGTCAATCCATTTACTGCCATCTCTGCCCTAGCAGTCTATAAATGTTGCTATCCAGGATCTGTCATAAGGAACAGCGAAGGGTCAGGGAATGAACCCATACTCTTTCCTTTCAAAAAAGCACACCTAATGTGTCTGTTCTTCAGATAATTTCTATCTGGTTCCTGATCTACCTATCTGTCTTCGGAAGTCCAAATGCCTTACCACTGTACCCCTGCCCATGAACATCCAAAATTCACACTGCAGCAAATGGTTAAAAAAAACAAAATGCCATTAAACTCTTTAATGACAGGGTCACGTTAATATTGGGAAATGCTATCACAGGATAATGCTTTTTGGCAAGACCCTGCTCCAGCAGAAAGCCTGCAGTGGGGAAGGTATGCAAAGGGAGAGTGCGGGGCATCTGTTTGCCTTCAGTTTCTGACAGGCGGATGGTTTGTTTGTGTCAGCGTTCCCAGGGATCGTAACTATGATTTCACCAAAGGGTCAGAGTCTGTCAAGCCTTCTTGCCTGGTCAGGGGCCCAACCTCGGTTCTCCCCTCCTGCCTCCTTGTCCCTACTAAATTAAATCACATTCCACTGCCTGTTATTGGAGAGCGGCTCTTGCACACACTCCTTGCTCTAGGCAAAGTAATTGGAACAGATAGTGCTACTGGCCAAGAGCCACTGGCTAATTGCTTTATGCCCAGCTCTCCTAGCCAGAGGCACACCCAGCCTGGGCAGAGCTCTGGCTTTTTCCCAATGTTTTGAGGTTTCTGAAACAATTGCTACAATATTAACTGAAAGGAGAGGAATAGGGGTAGGGATGGGGGATGGTGAATTCTCCATAGCTATTGGCACCTTCTGCTTAATCTCCCGTTATTGTGATCACAGATATCTGGTTTTTTAATTTCCTGTAATTCAGCAAGGAATGTTCTTCTCTTCCTTAAGGATACCTGTGGTGTCTCTTTTTCATGTTCCAAAAATCTTAATGGAGATATTTTGTCAGTGACTGGATATTTCATTAGGAATCCAAAGATTCCCATTAAGTTGAGTTATTTTCATAGCTCTGATCAACTTCTAGGTTAATAATTCATGATATTTAATAACTTGTTCATATCATCACCAAAATTATGGATTCAGTAGTATTTGTCATTAATAATAGAGAGGGGGTGACTTTTCTTATTGCTTACGTCAGTTTTTTTCTTATTGCCTTGCAAATCCCAGGAAAAGCCAATAACCCTGAGGACTTTTCATGTCATTCTGCTTGGTAGAAGCCAGGGAAAGTGTACTACATTTAAAAATATATATTCTTGAGATTGGAAGTATCTAATGAAGGCATCTGTTTAACTCATTTTTATTTTAAAACTTCCCAACAGTTTATAGAAGTGACCGCGGAGACCCTTCAAAAGTTTCCCCTTCCTTTTCTGTTATTATCTTTTGCTGAATCATCTTGTTCCCGCTTCTTTAGTTTTTTGCTAATGTGCTTTGAAACAAGAACTCAGCTGAAAAGTTCATCATCAATTTGTCTTGGCACTGTGGAGCTTCGAATAGTTTTCCCATTGAGTTGTCTGTAGAAACCGTATCCATGATGGGGTCAGAGTAAACAGCTCACCTAATATGAAAAGAAGTTTAAGTCAGATGTATTCACCAGATATATGCATATTTATTCACATTTTGAAGTTCCTTTGCTTTCAGCTTTAAAAGCACTTCTTTGGGAAGCTCATTTGAAAGTTTCCCTCGTTGTTGGAGCGTTCTTATCAGGGCTTTTTCTGCAGTTATAAATAACTAAATCCTTGGGCTGATTTCCAGAAAGAATGTACTTTCTCCTGAATTCTATTCGATACCTAATGGTGTTATGGCGACTGTCCAGAATCTAACCTTCCAGGCAGTGAGAAATTTCCCTCTAGCATTGCATTTTGATGGGAACTGACTTCCTGCACTCGATAATGAAGGACTTTAGCTCCTCGGCGGGGCTCTGTCTGCTCCAGGTCACGGCTCAGCCTGGAAAGGGTGGGAGTGAGAGTGCATCCATACAGCGCCAAAGCCTCTGTCCATTTGGAAACTCGGAGACTGATTCATTCTTTCTTTTGTGCATGACTTAGATTCAGCTTTACAAAACAATGGCGGCGCTGGCCCCGCCCCCGGGTGGGCCAAGCCTGCCACCAAGTCGGAGGGCAGTGGTGCACACCTGTAATCCCCAGGGGAGGCTGAAAACAGGAGAATCACTCTGAGTCCTAGCTGTACAGCGACACCTTGCACCAAATACATTTTTTTAAAAAACAACGGAAAGAAAGAAAGGAAATCCCTGTAACAAAATCTTGAAGGGCAAAAGGTGCCGGTGAATGGACCAAGACTAGAAACGACCTCTGTGAAGCTCAGAGGATGTCCAAATTTTGCAAGTGAAAACACATTTTCAGATCCACCCCCAGGAGTCTAGGTCCTATTTCAACACAAATACTTCATCGGTGTCATCCTCCTCCACACTGTTAGTCAGTATGTAAAAAATGCCCTAATGCTGGAATAAATACATGTAGAGGAACTCTTGCCTTTCAGAACACCACATTGTTTTTTAGACTATGAATCACAACCCACTAGTGCAAGCCACTTGATAGTTGTGATCAGCATTTTTTGAAAAATAAAACTGATTAAAACACAACTGAGAAGTTTGTACAGAGCAAGGCAGGCAATATTTTTTAAATAATTCTTTATACATGTACGCACATGTACCGGTTCATAACAGCAAATGTGTTTCTTTCTTTTTTATTTTATTTTATTTTTAATTTGGTACCCGGTCTCACTACAAAGCTCAGACTCATAGTGATCCTGTTGTCTCAACCTCTCCAGTTCTTGGAGTATAGGTGTGCAACACAATGCCTGGTTTGGGTGGCCAGAGCAGTGCGCCCAGAGTTCCAGGACCAGCATGGCGTGGGATATCAGGGATTGAACCAACCTGGGTCGTCATGCTTGCCAAGCAGGCATTTAGACCACTGTGCTATGTCCCCAGCCTGCAACTATGTTTCTTACAATGGCACTAGTGAAAAAATAAAAAAGTCAAACCCTTGGGTACAAGATGCAGCTTCCTATATGTAAGACTAGAAAGGAGCAACACCTTTGTAGCCAGTGGCTCTGCAAAAATGATTCTCCCCAGGTCTACTGAAAAACATCATTTTTTGTAGCTTGATTTGCCTATATCTGAACAAAACCAGCTATCTCATGGTTCTGCTTCCTTTTTGCTCAAATGTTTAGCTAACAGCAAAGTCTCAAAGGGCTTCTTAGATATATTCCTCTCCTAGTCTATTTCTGGGAGCGGGCCTAGTCCAGGGCCCCTTTACAACATTAAAATATGCCAAGGGCCTCTAAGGAGCAACTCAGTGTCATATAGAAACTAAGAAGAAAATGTTTACATCGGAAAAACTTTTTGTTCAATTCGTAGGAAAAAAGGTCGTAGTACAAACTCAATTAAGTGGCCAGCATACCTAAGGACCTTCTTAGAAACCATCTCACTTCATCTCTCTGACACCCACAACCTGAGGCGCAGAAGCGGCTCCACCTAACCTCCTGGCAGTGCGTGAGGAAGACCTGCCCTTCGGCCCGCATTGCCTCCTTGCACTGGCTATTTGTGCACAGCTAGTGGCCCTCAGCAGCATAGTATTTGTGGGCTCTGATCTCGATTTCAATGATGAGTCCAGCCCTTGCCACTTAGATTTTAATATTCATTGTTAACTTCAAGAGCTGACCCCGATGGGACAAGATTTCGTGATGAGCCTCTTGGAATTTGCACCGGTTTTAGGAGAGAAAGAGATTTCGCCCAAGAACGTGTTTAATGTTATGTCAGAGCCCAGCTGCTCTGATGGTCTTTGGATGACTTCGCTGATAATGAGAGAGATTATGACTTAGACCTGCTTCCACCAGTGTGGAAAGGTGGAAGGCAATGTGCATGGTCTGATGAGATCTGAGGTGGAGGAAACAGACTTCCAAGTTCAAAGAGAGTGCTCAGTACAGAAGCGCCATGACCCAAAGACTGTCGAGTGCATTGACCATGAGGCACGTGGGCTCTGAGGGGCGCAGGTCATCTGAACACGTTGGTGAAAGTTCTAACCCACTGAAAAAGCAGTCAGGCTGGGGTTTGGGTGAACCAAACACACGCTCAGACACCAGCTGACCAGAGAGGATGCTGAACAAAGGAACAGGGGGAGCGGTTCCCCCACTGTTGGAGACTACTTAGGCTGCTAAGAGCTTGATGCACAGTCCACAGAAAGAAAGTACTTCTCGCTCACATTTTAAGCAAATAGATGGTTTCGCAGGACATTATCACCTGGAGAGCCCCGTAATGGGTAATTGAGTCGGGAAAGGGGCTGTGCATTCCTGATTAATATTTACCAAAGTCTTTGTGTGTTTTTCCTTAAATGTTAATGACACGGAGAGATTGAGTTGAACAAAAAGGACACTGTGGATTGAAATAGGTTATTGTGCCATCAAATACTGCCTCCTCTCTGCTTGGCTTATGATGAATACCATTCTTTAATAGCAAACTGGTGTTCATGAAGAACTTATTACAGAGACTAAGGGGAAGCCAGGAATGAAGGAATGCCCGACTGGCAGCGATTAATCATCCCTTTTTTTAAAGATGAACTGATCTTTCTTTTTTAAAGTAACAGCTCAGATGAAGTTCTCCAACATAAATATGCAAAGCACCAGAGCAGTTACAGTTGCCCAGTTCTGTTAACATTTCCAAGCATGTTTGGGAAGAAGATGACACCCATGGTTCCCAGGAGAGAGTTTTTTTCCAAGAGAAGGGGATCTTCTTCTTGAACAGAGGTTAATTATTGGCACCAGCAGAATGATAATGTCCCCACGCCAAAGGGCAAAGTCGCATTTTGCTAAAGTTTGCTGTGTGCTAAGCTGCAATATGTAGAGGAGAGTCTCCCCAGGAAGACCAAGTTGATGATGTTGAGCCTACCAGGGCTGTGTAACAGGACCACGACCCACACACTCAGAGCTCATCTGGAGACCACACACAACTTACATAACCTTTCCCACTTCACCCACTCTCCAATGCTGTAGAGCTTTTCAGGGAGGATTTCTCTCCACCTCTGCCCCATTACAAGGTACTACTGACACCAGGGGCTAAATCATTCTTTGTTGTAGAGACATCCTTGGCATGGTAGGACATAATGGAACAACATGAATGTCTGCCCACTAGATGCCAACAGTAAGCAACTTCTTCAGTGTGCCGCATACAATGTTCCAGACTTTGACAAATGTCTTCAAGGAAGAAGGAGAATTGTCCTCTGTCAAGAGACCTGACCAAAAAAAAAAAAAAAAAAAAAAAAGTTGATGCATTTAGGCAGGATATCTTTGCCAGGTGCCCATGGGTCTAGATGGCCATCCACCCACCACCCATGGACAATTATTCCTTATGCTTTTCTCACATTTTCTAACACACCACGGAGCAGCACGCTCCTGGCATCTTTCCTATTGCTGTTTTCCAGTGAGACTGTTGATTGCAAGGTTCCTAATGCCTAAAACAGGCCCTGAAAGAGAGACAGCCCAGTGTCTTCACCTCCTCCTCCCCTTCCCCGCCTACCCAAGCTGATCCAGCCCCTCTCCCATGGATCCTCCTCAGAAACCTCCAGTATTATCACAAAGGCTGAGAACTTGAACTTTGTAGCTCTGTTGAATTCCACTCTTTTTCCCCACACACTGCTCATGGGACCCTAAGGGGGCAAGCCACTTCAACTTCTGTGTGTCTGTTTCCTCACCTATGCAGTGGAGTTCACAGTGCTGTTGTAGAGATTTATGAACGATGAGCTTGTCACACTCATCCATGGTGCTTAGGGTCCCCTCCTTCTTTGCAGACTCATTTTGTTCCTCTGACTCAGATACACTTGGAGCACCCTTTCATTGAGTATATTTTCCAAACTAAAATCAGGATATGCGGAGGTGACAGCCCCTGGGACAATGAGCTGAGCAATCTGGAAGCCCAAAGGGAGCAGTTGTCACAACCAGATACATACCGGTGTTATTGCATGGTCACTGTGGGGGGATGCGTCCTCTTTGTCTCTGCTCCATGGCTGTCAGGAGCCCTGTGGAATCCTGGCTGATTTGAATTCTTTTAATTTAATATGAGAAGCATCTCTTTCCAAATGTGTGGGTCCCTTCTGACTCCGCGTCCTCCACTTAAAGAAGTATAGTTTTGACAAATGCTGATTTCTCAAATTCAGACTCTTCACCTCTTACCCGAATGGTTCAGGATAAGATTTCTTCTCCACCACAACATGCTTTGCCTTGCAAGAGCTGGGAACGCAGGCATGCACCACTGTGCCCAATCTCAATTGCCATCTCAGCGCACCCAGGGCAGGGCTGGCATAGCAGGCCCAGGAATCAAACTCCCAACCCCTGCACTTGCTTACAAGAACTTTAATCTGCTCAGCTATTCAGCCATCCCTGAAATTTGGCTTTCTAGGCCTCAACTTAGATATGCTAAGGTAGAAATTCTAGCGGTGGGACCTGAGAGCCTGACTTCTAAATGCAACCCAACTTGTATCTACACCCGTTGTGAGAATAAACCATCAGAAAAGCACAGGCTCGTGGAGCTGTGAAGAGGCTGCCTGAGCCTGAGTTGAAGTCGCTCCCATTTGTAGGAGGGGACTCAGGCAGAATTACTTCCCTCTGTGCTTTCTGTCATGTTCTGAATAATGTAAATTCTGCACATGGAGGGATTTCCTTTTTTAAATGAAAAGGTTGCATTCATATTCCACATTCTACAACTCTTAAAAATAAGCCACCCTGAGGGGACAGACCAGGTCTCCGCAACCCCAACCGGAGGAAGGCATGTGCTATCCTCAAAACTCAGGGCAGTGCAGGTGGTCGACAGGTTCTGAGCATCACTCGTGAGGGTCGTATGGGGAGTGAAGACACTGTTTTCAGAAGGCACTTTTTTGGGAGGGAATCTCTGCTCCAGGTGCACTGAGATGATCCCATATGGCTCTGATATTCTGCTGGGCTTGGATGCATATTTGAGCAGAGCCCAAAGCTATGAAATAATCCATCCTTGGTGTATTTCTAGATGATTAATCTCTCCTCAATATCTAAGACCAGTCTTGTGATTAATCGGAGCTCGCCCACAACCAGGAACCTGCATGACAGCCTCAACGCAACAGAGGTCCCATCCCTGTGATTTATTTAGCATCAAAACCTAAGGAGCTGCTGAGTGTCTCCTTGCCACCTTCCTGGTCACCAACAATTCTGTACCATTCATTTCTTTCCCTTTCTCTCCTGCCCTACCCCACAACCACTTGCGACATTTCCTGGGATGCCTTCAGGGTCTTTCTCGAGCTGGAGGACCTCGGAACAGCTCTCCCTCTGAACGACCCTGCCTTCTCAGGGCTGGAGAGATAGCTCCATGGCACAAGTACCTGCCTGGCAAGTGCGAGGTCGTGAGTTTGAATCCTCATCCCGCCAAACAACCTTCCCTTCTCTTGACTGCTTTCTGTGTAAATCTTCTCAAATCTCAGTAATCTAAAGCACACAACCATACCTCTATTCCTTCACCTTAAAGTGGACTCAGACATGATCACTTCCTCTTATAGTTTTGCAGGGAGTTCAGTGAGTCAGAGCTGAGGCGCAGACTGGATCCACTGCTTCAGAGGTGTCTCAGCCAGAGAGCGTCGGTCTGTCTGTCTGCCTGTCTGCCTGTCTGTCTGTCTGCCTGCCTGCCTGCCAGTCTGTCTGTCTGTCTGTCTGCTGTGCTCTGCACCCAGCCATCCTTCTCACACCGCCCCTTCCTCTCCCCTTCACTCACCTCCTCTTTCCCCTGACAGCACCCACAATCCTCCTGTTCCCTGTCTTGGGCCCGTCCTGCCTGAAGCTCATGAGGTTATCTGCCATGTGTGTGGTGGTCCATCCTCCCGGATACTGCAACATTAGGCACAGCCTCTTGGTGCTTGCTTTCCTTTTGGTTTCTATTTTTCAATGGAACGTTACCAGCATTTCTCCTCAGGAGACAGATTTTCCTTTTGTGGAGGCAGCAAGGATCATTGCCGCGTTATTTTCCCAATTCTGATGGAAACAGAAGCTCAAGGCCCTAGAATGTTCTCCTGATGGACTCTGTGGGGTCAGAGTGATGTCCGCCCTCTGCTCAGAGGCAGAGCTTTGCCTCTTTCCTTTCTCAGATGGGCCTATATGTGTCACATCTCCCTGGGCCTTGTTGACCCTGGTGCTAGCCTCTGTCACCTCAGCATTAGACTCAGGGTTCTCCTCATAGCAGGGTACAAGTGGGGCTTGGCCCATACAACCATTCTACTAGGGCTTCTCATTACTTGTAAAGATAGTTTCCGGGCTGGGTATGAGTGCTTGCCTGACAAGCACGAGATCCTGAGTTTGATTTCTGGTACCATAAACAAACAAACAAATAAATGAATAAATAAATAAGGTCAGGGATATGGTTCAGTGGCATATGTGCCTGCCTGGCAAGAGCAAGGGCCTGGGCTCAATCCCTGGTACTGTATGCCATGCCAACACTGAGCTAGCCACTGAAACCAGGCATGGCGTCACACACCTGTAATACCAGCACTGGGGAAGCTGAGACAGGAGGATCACTACAAGTCTGAGCTGTGTAGAAAAACCCTGTAGGCGCACACCTGTAATCCCAGCACTCGGGAGGCTGAGGCAGGAGGATCGGTGCGAGTTCGAGACCAGCCTGGGCTACAAAAGTGAGCTCAAGGCCAGCCTGAACTGCACAGTGAGACCCTGTCTCAAAAAGACAAAAAATAAAAACAAAAATAAGAAAAACCCTGTAGGCTCCCACCAAAATTAAAAAACAGAAATCTTAAAAAGTACTTTCTTCATTTCCACTTTTACCCCTAAATTTCTACTTCTTGTCTCCTTTGACCAAGCAAGGACATCATCCCCTGTGCCAGACCTGGATTTGCACATAGCCATGGCCTGCCAGGGCTGAGGGTGCTGCCCGCCTCCCCAGGGCGCCCCCAAGGCCTTAAGGCCTTCTCCACTTAAAGCTGGTAACTCCCAGGCCCTCTGCTGCTCTGCTGCTGGGCAATGCCTAGAGAAGGTACGCCCTCACAAAACCACACATGCGGGCTTCCTCTCCCCACCCCCACCCCCCATGCCCACGGCCTAGCTTTTGCTCATTTCTGCTGCATCCCAGACCCACCCTGGTGGCCGGCGCTGGCTGTTCCCACTCAGTGTGGTCCTACTGCTCCTTCTCCCTTGTGATATGACCTTCAGCATTCAATGTTCCCTCTGGAGAGTATCTGCATCTGAAATTCTGAGAGGAAAACCTGTTGTCCGTTCACACCGCTTGGTCTTTGGGAGTCGTTGCTCTAGAATAAGGCTCTCGTAAAAGGGACGGTATGAGCAAGGCAGGCAGGTCAGCCTCCCCCGAGTCTTTAGGACGAGGTAACAAGCCCTGAGAAAACGGCACAACACCATGGGAGCCGAGCCCACAGCAAACCCAGCAGCTGCTGCGGAGCGAAGTTTAGAGACAGATTAACATTAAAGTAAAATAAAACAGATGCGAGACCTAAAATAAAGCCACAGACCGAGCCTGCGTGTTGGAGGTGCCGCGGATCCACGGATGGAGGCACACACGTGGGGAAACATCGATGGTTCTGGGCCGGGTGCTCTGTGCCATTTTCGGCACGTTGCGTCAGACACCAAGAGACATCTAAGTACCAATGCTCTGGATAGCTGAAGGGAGGAGATGCCATGGAGAACGGGTGAGGGGATCCAGGCCGCAGCGTCAGAAGCCCCCCACCTCTGTGTGATTTCCAAAGTGCTCTCTTGGGAAAGGGGGATACGGTTAAGGAGGAAGGACGAGAGAAAAGTAAAGTAAGGGGAGAGGGGCCGGTACAAGAGGGAAGGGGAGTGCAAATGCGGAAGTCGACCGGACAAGTCAGGAAATCAGGTGATGATTTGACCCAAAAGGAATCTTCTAGAAGGGTTAACAGAGTAAAGCTATATCTAGACAATAACCATTCCTAGCTAGAGTATATCTCTTTCTATCACAGTTGGATTTGGCCAGGATCATTCAGGGTCAAGGAATGATGCTAAGCATCTATCATTTGCCAGAAAAACATTTTGCTAGGGGAAAAAAAAAATGATCGTCATGGAGACCGTATCCGTCAGTATAGGGCAAGCTTTGCTATAACAACAAACAACTCCCACCTCTCTGTGGATTAAAATAACCTGAGCTTATTTCTTACTCATGCAAAGGGCTCTGAAACCTGGCACCCTCATTCTGGACCCAGACGAATGAAGCAGCTTTCTTTGAAACTGGTTATGGCCAGGACAGAAAGCATCGCTCCTACCTCCCTTCCTGGAAGACTGGGAGAAGTCGGGTGGCCATACCTAAATGCAAGGGGGCAGTGAGAGGCAAGGCCAGCGTGTCCCCAGGAAGGAGCACCGGCTCACTCGTACACAATCCAGATGGCTGCCCCAGGACTGAGTTTGAGATCGAGTGGGAGGAGTACGCAGCCTTGAATATTTGTGCCATATTTTCCTGAGCTAAGGCCAACTGCACAATTTGAAAAACTCAATTCAAAGAGAAAAATTCCTGGGCGAGGCTGGAGCAGGGGAGTCAATCTCTCCTTCCCTGCAGTTTCTGCCCCAATCTTAGCTGGCTGAGAGAGCCCAAAACAGAGTAACTGCTGCCCTTGGAGGCACTGCCTACCTGGGCCAGGGGCGGACCATTCACCAGGCCTTGCTGCAGCCACCAGCTTGCTCCATCTTAGACACCCCAGGGTTGTGTCTATGACCTTCTGAGCACCCATAATGAGGCCCCCAGCAGGAGCTGAGGACAATGGGAAGAAGCAGAAACCTCCAGCCTCTACCTCCAAGGGGCAGGGCCACTGCAGGCAGAGTGTGGCAACAAAACCAGGGCAGGCATAAGAAGAAACAGTTAGCCTGGACCCAGGTTACAGCGGGGGCAGGGGCGGGCAGCTGAAGCCCTGCCTGGGAGGCAGGAGGTGAGAAGGCCACATAAAAGGGCCTCAGGCTGGAGCCCTGTTCCAAAACACAGCACCATCCCTGAAATTTAGGTTTCCTTAGGACAGTGACCACTGAGCTTTTCTGACATTAGGACCACCTGTAACTACATGGTTCTAAACCCAATTTCACACTCTAGTTTTGCCTGGAGTGACGTACCTCCTTCCACTCCACCACTTTCTCTCCTGCTTTCTCTTTCACTACAACTATCTTCCAAAATGTACTCAGGTTAGGAGTCACCCTCATAGGGAAGGCATTTTTGATGTAAATTCCCATCTATTGGCATAACAGAAATAGGCTTGAGAACAACCTACCATTTCTGATAGTCTTTGTTCAAAATTGAGAACTTTTTATACTTTCATAATTGATCCCGGAAAGGGGATCTGGCAAAGGTAGAAGATCCAGGCAAGTGCTATAGTTTGCAAGCTCAGGGGACACACGAAGACCAAAGGTGTCAGCCACAGCTTGCCGTGCGATGGCGTATTTGATAAGACCTCAAATTCTCTTTTTGTTGGTTCAGGAGGCCGCAAAGAAAGTCACATGTCAGAGAAATCGCAAGAGGTGGTCTTAGTGCTCTCGCTGCTGTTATATCTGTCTGTTGAAAATATAGCTTACAACAGATTAGTGAGCTTGACATATACTGAGGACGCAGGGAGGCTGAAGCGTGTGACGTTATCAGTGATTCCTAGAGGGGAATTTTCTTACCTCCCCCCACCCTTTGCTTTCTTTCCAGATTTTTTTTTATTTGTCCCCTTCTCTACTTGGCTATCCTTTATCCCACTGCTGTTTATCTCTCTGAAATAGGTTGATGTATCTAACCACATTAAATCCACTTATTTATTGTTCGTTTATCTCTGTTGGCTGTGTTGAATGTTTATTTATAAGCCACTCATGTCTCTGAAATTTACCTGATTGCGGCCTGTCTGCTCTGTTTGCTGGCGTGTGTCCGATGGGGCTGTGCATATATTTGCTACACTCAGATAATAGGAGCCTCTTGGTAAATATAACTTTAGCAGCCCTAAAGAGAGGTTCAGAATAGCTAAGAGGTAAATAAAACACTGCTCTGGACTCCGAATATGCCTTAATACCTAGGGAAAAAAAAAAGTGTGTCCTAGGATTGACTTTCAGCATGTATTTGAACAACAGCAAAACCTGGCATCTCCTCAGCAGAGGTTAATCCCCTCCAGTCTCTGCTGTCCCTCGCCCAAGCCTTGTCCTCTTCATGCAAGTTGAAAAGTGTTAGTGTGTGTATAAAATGACCCCCCCCCATAGCGTCCGAATTCCCATAAAGGGCCCAGGGGTGAATGAATTATCTGGCTCCCACTCTACAGCGACTCTCTAGCACGCTGAACGCTGTGTGATAGAAGACAAGAGGGTCCTGCACATCCTTTGACCTACTCACAATTGCCTGGCCCTGCTTCGACCCAGACTGGCTTTTCTGATGTCTTATGTATTTAGATCTAAGCTTACTTCCATGGAATCTAGCTAGATACAGGGTGGTGTAGGAATGGATGAGCTCAGATATGGGCTTTGAAGCCAGGCCTAGGAGCCAACCACACCTGTGTGTGTGCCTGGCCCCAAGCCTTTGTAGGTGCTCCATGCTGGACACAGGTACTATCTCCTCAACCCAGGGCATCCATCTCTAAAATGGAAGCAATGTTAGCACCCCCTGGAAAGCATGCAGAGAGAAATGGTGGGGTCATCACAAACCATCCGGCACACAGCGAGCATTCACATGATAGAGTCGCTACTGTTGCCTGATCCAGTTGTGCTTATTAGAGACCCGTGTCTCTAAATTACAAAATCTGGGAACAAAATGGACATTTCTCTTGGTGAGAAATTTCAGGTATGTTATGTTAACCTCTTCTGACTGCTCTAAATCTACCCAAAATGGCTGCTTGGGCCCAGCCAGAGGGGATAGCTGGAGCTCACTCACAAACCTCGCTTCCACTAAAAAATTCCCCAGAGAGAAGGCAGCAGAAGAAAGATGTGATTATTTGGGGCTTCTGCTTAAATTATTTTATGCCTAGGGTATGTGTTTATTTGCCTCCAGCTAATTCAAAAGCAAAAACAATACCTGGATGCACTGAGGTGGAGCTATCTGTGTGTTAAAGCTATGTCCAGCCGCTTCTAGTCCGGCTCTGAGAGGCGGCAGAAGTTCGCACACACTGAGCTCTTTCTTGCATGAGGGAAATATGAATTCTCAGTGGTTTATTCCAAGAAGAAGTATCCTGGCCGGGGCCAACTCCTGCATTTTATTGTTGGCCTTACCCTTGTGGACTTTCATCTATTTATTCAGCCACTATTTATCAAATCGTTCTTTCTGGCACCGTGCTACCCAAGGGGATGTGGGCAAGGCTCTTGTCTTCACAGATCGTGATTTTGAGAAGAGAGGCCATAAATATATGGCCTAATTTTAGGTGCTGTTTGATGATGTCACACATAAAGCAATGCAAGGCAGAGAACTGGAAGAAGACAGAGAAGAAGGTAGGAAAGTAGAGAGGGGACAGGTAGCTTTCTTGCTGTTCTTTGATTGATTGATTGATTGATTGATGATTGATTGATTGATTGATTTGGTACAAGGTCTCACGATGCAGCTCACACTTGGGGTGATCTTGCTGTCTCAGCCTCCCCAGCGCTGGGATTACAGGTGAAGGGGCCGGTAGTTTAATGAAGTCATGTGACAGAGTTTAGCAGAATGAAGGGAGGGAATGTGTCACATGAGAAGGGGAACAACTAAGCTGGACGTTGGGGGGGACGATCAAAACCGGGAATGATGGATTTGGGAAGAACAATAAAAGAATGAATGCCCTGCTGTGTGAGCAAGTAAGCCCTTCAGTGCAGCAGGACGGATCCAGTGGGCCCTCCCTGCCGCCCTTGCGCCAGCACTTAGCTACGGCCAGGCAGGGTCACAGAGGGCTGGGCGGTGCACAGCCACTTCCGCTCCCTTATGCCTCTAGCTGCGCCATCTTTCTGGGTCTTTGGTTTCTCCCTGAGAGATAGACGTCAGGATACTTACCTCCACTGGGCCTCCTCAGTGCTGCTGCTCACCTTGAGCTATTGCTCAGTAAATTACAGGGCATCACATCATCATTATTACTAAACAATTTAGAAACAATGAGAGATAAGGGCTTCAGTGCTTGGCAGGGTACTCGCACTGTCTTTATCTTATTTTTATTTTGGTTTATCTTACACGCTGGAGTTCGGATGAACGCTAGGCCACCATTCTCCCCCTAGGCTGTGTCCCAGCCCGCTTGCGAGACGTTCTTGCCAAACAGCCATCTGTCTTCCATTCCCTGAGCTTCCTTTTTCAACTAGAACCTCTCTAGGCTGAGGACATCCGGGCTCCCCACGGGGCACATGTGCACACCCTCCCCGGTCTTTTCCTACCTGCCTGCCACAGCTTTGCTCATCACGTGTCCTTTGGATGTTTCTTGCATCTCCCAGGCCCCTCCCTCACTCTCACCAGCGCACAAGTGACTGGGTGAACTGAGCTGAGCGGGCCTCATGGTGCTTGGCCCACGTAGAAGACACAAACCATGGAGAAGAGGGTGGAAGGCTTTCCCTCCAGCCCTCAGCCACAGGCACTGGGGGCTGATGCTTCTCTGCATAACTTAAAGCCCCCTTTCACTCATTCACCCCACTCCACTTCTGCTCACCCATGTGACCTTGACTGCAATGCCCCTTCCTCAGAGGGACGCCCCCGACCCCTGGAATGGGCCCCTGTCTTCGTCAGAGTGTGTGCTCCACTTGTCCCCCACCTGCTCTCCGCTCTGGGTAGACAACTTGCATGGTTGGCATCTGACTTTTCTGGCTAGGATCACTTGACAGAAGCCCATCTGCTTGCTGCCAGCCCAGGAGCAGCTCCCTTTGTCCCCTATCATTCCTGTGCATGTCACCATGCCAGCCTCAGAGCACTCAGGCCACGCGAAGCCACTGATTCAAGAAGCGTCCCTTTGTGCTAACAGTCTTCCAGCAGATGAGGTCAGTTATTCCAAATCCTAGTGGGAGAAAGCCACCCCACAAGAAAACCAAGCCCAAAGCTCAGGATGTCGCCCTGTGGTGGACAGCCTGAGGCCCTGTTGGCATGATGTGCAGTCACCCATGCTATGTAAAGCCTGCCTCAGCACATCTGCACATAGAACATGGTCGGTAAATGTGGTTGGGTCAGTGAGCTGGTGGCGGGTGAATAAATATAAAGCATAGATGGTACAGGTGCGGAAGGAAGGAAGGAAGAAGGAAAGAAAGAGAAAGAAGAAAAGAAAGAGGGAGGGAAAAAGAGGAAAGTAATTTCTGAGGTATCTCAGTAAGAGGTTGGGAATATCATTCGGAATGACTTGGAGGTGGCAAGTTCAAGGCGTCAGCCTTCTCCTGTCCCTGGCTTCCCCTCCTGTCCCACGTATGGCTTGTCTCTGCACCCATAAGCTTATCCTGACTGTCACTTCCTGCCGCCTCCAAGCAAGAGTACCAAGTCTAGCTCCCCCGTGGTCACTGGCCCAGACAGGAGAGCAGCAGGCTATTTGGGCTCTGGCTCAAGCCTGTACCAGGCGTGCCATGCCTTGAGGAGAGGATCCCACTCAGCGAGGAGCAGCACCATAGCCCCAGCCTGAGGGTCACAGCCTCAGGCTGTGCCCTGACACACACACCACCTTAAGAACAGATTTCAAAACTGTCAGTGGAAAGGTCAGTGGGAGCGGCGTGCACATTTGCTCTCTCATCCAGTTTCTGCAACAGCAGCGGCACAGAGAGCCAGGCTTACACAATAGACCTTGAGGAAGCCTCTCCCAGCACTGGAGCCTGTACGTCTAAACCCAGAGTGCCACAGGTGTCCTGCCCTGGTGGTGGCCCAGCTTCCGATTTCCTGGGGGTGGGGAGCTCATGACTTATTACAAAGGCACCGATCCCATCAGAAGAGCTTCACTCTCTATTTCCCAAAGCCCCCACCCTTTAATAGTACCCCTGGGGTTTCTGCTTGCAATAGCTAAACTTGCAGAGAATGCAAATAGGCAACTGATAGCACGTAGTGATAAGGAGCTGGCCAGTGTCACCGCTGTGTACAGGACACAAGAGGCGTGTCTTCTGCAGTGAGGATGGCTTGGAGTTGGCCAGTCATTCACCTTTTCAGCGAATAAGTACCAAGCCCTGACTGAGTCAGGCACTGTGCTACGCACTGTGGGCTTTGCAGGCCATAGGTGAAAGCCCCTGTGCCTAGGGAGCACCCTCTGCAGTGAGGCGCTCAGGCCGTAAGCATCAAACAGTCAGCGAGTGGCTGACAAACGATATAGGGCTCTGTGTTTGAGAATAAGGCTGGGACATGGAGGTGATTTCAGGATGAATTGAGAACCTGGAGAAACGTGGGAGCCAGACGCACAGGTATTCAGGAGCAAAGTGTTCCCCAGAGCAGCAGCTGCTGCTGCACAGTCCCTGAGACGCTGTGGACGGAGCTGGTCGGTCATCTGGGACTGACCGCTGGTCACTCATGACTTTTAAAAATCCATAGTCATGTTTAAAAAGAAAGAAAAGCATAGACATTATTCTGCGCATGGTGATGCACACCTGTAACCCAGTTTCTTGGGAGGCTGAAAAAGGAGGATCGCAGGTTTGAAGCCAGCGTGGGCAAGTTAGCCGATGCTGTTTAAAACTGAATATAAGAAGAACTGGGGAGGTGTCACAGAGAAAGGCTCTGAGTTCAATTCCAGTAACAGAAAAAGTAAGAAAGAGGGGCTAGCGAGATAGCTCAGTGATCTAAATCACCTGCTTAGACAAGCTTAGGCAACCACAGGGACTTAGATTTGATCCCCGGCACCACGTGCTGTGCCAGCCCCACTCCCAGGGCAGGCTGAGCTGGCCATAACATACATACATACATACATACATACATACATACATACATTTTAAAAATAAGAAAGAAAAGGATGTGTTGTGGTTTGTGTTTAGCTGGCCTCCCAAAACCCGGTGTAGGGGGACTTCTAGAGTTTGAGATTAACTCATGATCCACTGGGATTATGGGTGACCCAAGGATGGGATTATGGGTCTGAGAACTGTGGGGATTATGGGTGTGGCCTCGGGCAGATAGCCTGAGGTAGAGAGCCTGAATCTAAGAGAGAGACAGAGAATCAGACTCTCTGTTGCTCTCTGTTGCTGTTGTTGCCGCTGTTGCGACTGTTGCTGTTCCACCGCCATGATCTGGACGCTCTCTGCCCTGTCCCACTCAGCCTTGGGCCAGCCGAATATGCACTGAAACCTCCAGTAACTGTGAGCTAGTACATCTTCCCTTCTTTCATTTTGGGTGTCAGATGTTTGTCCCAGCAACAAGAGAAGAGTAACTGAGACAGAATTAAGAGAAAAGGGAAAGGAGGGAACGAAAGAAGGAAGGAAGGAAGGAAGGAAGGAAGG
>PVJA010017224.1:20000-40000 GCA_004027025.1 Myocastor coypus | reverse complement strand
CCCGGCCTCTACTCCCAGCAGCCTCTTCCTCTTTGTGTCTGCACTCTGTTCTCCACAGCTGGGCCCCCACCGGCCCCACCAGGACTGATGTGGACAGCTGTTTCCAAGCCCGGCCAGTTAATCACTCCTGGTTCTCTTCTTCGTACCCATGTGCTGTGTGCACCAGGACACCCCCACCTACTGGATGAGTTTAGGGATGCAGGCAGGCTTAGGCCGGAGCCCCCAGCTGCCTGAATGGAGGCTTTGCCAATACTTTTTCACAGAGGCCTTGCTGCACAGCTCCCAATGGAAAAGGCAAAACTCAAAACTCCGCTGGCCTTCCTGTTCCTTCTCCTCACCAAGAGAGCCCTGATAGTGCAAATTCAATTGTCAGAGCTTCTATTAAATGTGTGACTTTGTTTGGCTTTGTTAATTAAATTTAAGGCTTTTTGTGTGATGTATAGTGGGGACATTAATTTAAAAAAAAAAAATGATGGCATAGAAAGTTAAATTGGGATATATATATTTTTTTTTCCTCGAAAGAAAGGGGAACCTGGAATCTGTGCAAGCGCTGAATGCTCCTGCCTTGAGGCTCCCATGACAAACTTTTCCTTGATGGATAGAAAGCTTGTCTGTGCCATCAACGGGAAGGAAAGGGAAGCGCAGCGCACTGCCTTGCCAGCTCTAGGCAACTTTGTGGGCTCTTTCTTGAAATCACTGTTAGCGTTCTGACCCTGGGCGCTACACACAGGGTGGCTTAGGCCTCACTCTTGGGCTCACCTAGCTGTTGCCAGAAACCACATAGCATCAGACTTGGGTCCTTTGTTGGTACCTGGACTCGGGCCCCCACAGTGAAAAGACAATCCTGATGATACTGTGCCTTGCTGAGACTTCACAGAGGAAGGGGAAACTTTGATCCTCTTTGCCCTTGCACTTGGGCGGTGTAGGAGGTAATTGGAGTACAAGTGCCAATTTGCAGGAACAATTGTAAACACCTTGGATACAAATGGCAGCATCCCGTTTTCACTGATTAGAAAAACTTGGCTATTCATAGGTGCAAAGTCCTTTGCAGGTATAATTGGTAAGGAACTGAGTGCACTCATGGGAAGAAACCTTGTTTTGTTTTTTGTTCGCTTCTCTTCTTATCCCCTTTTCTCAGTTTTATGGCTGGAGACATGATTTATTGCAGCCATCCATCTTGGGGGCTCATCCATCACACCCGGGTTGCTAGGAGATCGTGGCAGCAGCTGTTTGCTCTGAATCAGACAGAAAAGTTGTCAATCATCAAAGGCAGGTGAATAGCATTAGAAACACACTATTGTCAGACGGAATAATTAATCAAAGAGAGAAAAGATAATTAAAAAGATATGACCCTTGCAAGTACTTGCTCTGGGTTGCCTGGAAAAAAAAAAAAAAAAAAGAAAGAAAGAAAGAAAAAGAAAAACTGCTGGGTCTTTTCTAGACACTTAAGCAGCTGAGGGTTGATAAAATATGCACTCTGCAGTGCATAGTTTTTAATTAATTGAAAAAGGTTCAACATTCAAAGACGATGCTGGAGAAAAGTCCGATTATGAGCAGAAGTGATATTTATTGTTTGCATGAAGGGCCTGACACAGAGACTAACTTTCTGTCACAAATCTCTGGCTTCCCTGGCTGGCAAGGAGATGTGGGCTGGGGTCTTTGGGCAGCCACCAGAGACCTGCTTCTGTTCTTTCTCCTCCCCTGGCCACTGTGCTTAACTACTCTGGAGAATTTGGGGTTCTCCAGAGCAGCAGAATTCTGAAGGAGTCTGCTCCGATGTCCTTGTGCAGTTTGGGTGGGTTGGAAAGGATGGCGTTTCTTAGCTAACAGGATGTTTTATGAAACAAAAGCAGGAGTTGAAAAACGTACCCTAAAGTTCATCTTCTGCACCCACAGAGCAAATCCGCCATTCATTCACCTGCTTTACACCCACTTGGAACATGCTTTAGCTCCCAAAGGAAAATTTAGAATCCATTTCCATGTGCCCCAGAAAGTGCTGTAGAGCAAGTGTCACATGCAAAAAGGGTGACCACCTAGTGTCACATCCTGAAAGGCCCGGTGGTGGTCCACAGATCATCCTAGCTACCCGCTTCAGGTTCCAAAATATATTCATAGACTGGGAAGTTCATTCTTGCTCTTTCTGAAGCTAAAATATTCCAGAGGAGTTGGAAAATGTATTAAAGACCAGATAGAAAATGGCATAGCTCGAGTCGCTCTTCAGTTAAATATGCTGCAAACCCTGAAACAGATCTACTCTTTTATTTTTGGATACTATGCTTGATTTTCACACCATTCTCCTCCCAAAGAATAGCAGGACTTCTAAAATTAGCAGGAGGAAAGAAGGCTTGGATATTAGAATTCGTGAGAAGAAAAAAAAATGGTTTGTTTTATTTTTAAGTTGGGCCCCTGTTTTCAGGGTGTACTCAATCTGACTGAGAAGTAGCGTCTCTGCCCTGTGCTCTCTACCCATGCCAGTGCCAGGGATTTATTGTCAAGAACCTCAAGCAAGTCTCTCCTGCGGCTGTGTCTCAGCATGTGACATCTACCTGCTCCCATGGTGCCCTTGGGGCCTCAGTGGGTAACATGGCCTTGGCCTTTTGACATGAGAAAAATCCACTCAAACTCAAGCATCTTTCTGGCTGCGGGAGCCCTTGCAGAAGACTCACCCATGTAGGTGAGTGGAGGAAATATTCAGGGGCCAGAACTTCAGAGAAAGGAGGGATTTCTGTAAGCGACTGTTTCAGTCTGTAGCCAGTGTCCCTTTGGTGGCTTTATCAGATTTCTACTTGCATGGGCAGGCCACTACATATCTGAGTTTTCTGACCACCTATTAATTGCCCTTTAATTTTGGCATTTTCTAGGCAGGGTAGTATCTGTTCTTGACTGACCAGGGCCTGTGCTGTGGGCCTGTCAGTGATTCCAAGGGATGCTTGCCCCAGGCTCCCAGCGCTTGTGTGAGGTCATCTCGGCAGGTGAGAAGACCTCCTGTCTCCTGTGGGACCTGGCTGTTTGGAAGAGGACCATGGGAACAGCGTATCACAGCCCTGGAAAGGAAATTCTTGTGCTTGTCATCTCTCCTTTTCTAATAACTGCTGACATTGCACATCGCCTAATGTCAGCCAAAGCAATTCCAGAACGTGGTGCTTGATCAGGGAAGGGCAAGGGAAGAAAGTTCGCTCTGACGCCTTTACGGTAGATTTATGGGCTCCCATATAAAGGACGTCAACCTTTAATGATGGTGAAATCAGATTGGAATTAGCTTCCTCCTAAAAATAGGAAAACCAAATAAGGGGGGGGGGGGAGTGGGCAAAGCCTTCAAGTTCGGTGAAGTTCTTGCAAGTTATTTTACCTTGGAGCTTTCAGAAGGTCTAATACTTCTTGTTCACCCAGGTAACTCTTGGCGGTTGTTTAAATGGCCCACTAAATAAAGGCAAAAGAAGACAGAGGAAGAGAGAGAAGGAGGGGCAGATTTGTTGTTCTTTGGAGGAGGCCTGGTTCTTTCTCTCTGTTTCTTTTTTTTTTCCCTTCATTTTGTTTTCGTTTTTAATTGTATGAGGATTTGAACACAGGACCTTCACATCAAGCTCCATCTGCAGTCCTTTTTTAATGTTTGATTTTGAAAGACGATCTTGCTAAGTTTCACAGGCAGGGCTTGAACTTGTAGTCCTTCTGCTTTGGCTTTCCAGGGTCCTGGGATTGTAGGTGTGTGCCACACCTGGCTGAGTGTACATTTTGGCCTGGATTCCTGCATCTGCAATCCTGGTTGAGGATTTCTCTGTCAAGAAATTGGACAACCCAGGGGTCACCTATCTCTCCAGGGGGTGCAGCAGGTTGAAAGTCATATTTCATAGTGAGAAAAACCCAAGACTCCCTGACCCATTGGGCTGACTTGCCCTTTGAGTGTTTTATCTAAGTGACATGCATTTGCCTCTTCAAGTTGCTTCTCAGAGTGAGACAAGGTTACCTGGAAGTCATTTTGGATTTTCCTAACTCAGCTGCCATGGATTCAAAGCCTGCTTGGCCCCCACCCCACTGGCTCTGCTCGATGCCTTAGGATTCCAGAGAAAGGAAGCACAAATTAACCAGTGTGACTCCCTGTAGGGGAAGACATTCTGAAACACTTAAAAGACCTCATGCTACCTAATATGCGGTGATTATTACTCATCTGCCCAAGCAAGAACATTTGCTAAGGGGAAGGATTCACCTTTGCCAGTGGAGAAGATGGGGTCACCAGTGGCTTTCACCTGGCGAAGTGCCCCCTCTCTTGCTGCATCCCATTTCTGTCTCTGGCTTTCGCTTTGGGCCTGTAGTAAAAGGGCTCTTTCCTATATATTAGTTAGCAAATACTACATGGGCATAAGAAGTGAGGACTGTGGTGGTGTTATTTTCTCTTGCTTTTCTGTATAAAATGGCAGAGGCGGCAAGGACTCTGCTACGTGACTAGGGGTCCTACTGAGATGGCTAGGTGAGTAAGTAATAGAACAAACATGTATTCTGCCGGGCAAGGAAAGTAAATAAAATAACAGCATGTTCTTGGTTCTGAGGGCCCAGCCACAGGAGGTCACTCACACTGGGTCCAGGAGCTGTAAGACTGTGAGGAAGTGCGGATGGGGAGAGAGAAAGGTATTATTTGGAAACACATGTACTCATTCCTTGTGGAAGAAGTGAAGTATTTAACATTTCTCTGAGGAAAACATCTTTCATTACTTGACGTGTTCTCTGGTAATGATTTTTCAGTTCAACAAACAAGTCCTTATTAGCGTTTGTGCAAGAACCTGGCTGAGGTGGATGGCAGGGCCATTTTTAACGAGAACTCACTGGCCAAGGGGAAGCGGGTCCTGCTGGTCCAGGAAGTCCCACCAGGGTGGTTTATGTGGCGCAGATGGGCTCAGCAGGGCACATACCCTGCTCTTTGTGGGCTCCCATTGTGAGGAGAGCAGCATGCTTCAGTTTGTTTGTTTGTTTGTTTTGTTGCAAACAGGATGTTCAGTGGTACTTGTGTGGTGATTTGGAGTGGGTTTACCTGGAGATTAGTCTGCGCTGCAGGTCCAGAGCTGGGCTGAGGGCTTGCTGACTGAATGCGCTCTTTTGCTTGAAGATGACGTGGAGACGGAGGAAGTGATGCAAATCATGTTCTGGTGTTGGTCCTACCTGTTGTTTATTAACTTGCTACAGAAAACAGAGCTCAGGCACCAGCACCACGTGGGCACGTGCAGGCTGTGGCTCCCTGAAGCCCATGGTGGCATCCCGTTGATTCTGGCTGTTTGGAGGAGGGCAAGGCTGTATTGCTGTGGGAGAGAGTGGATGATACTCACTATGTCACAGCTATCTGGCCACTTACAGTTACTGCAGCCCCAGTTCCTAGAACTGTTGAACGTGTGGCTTTTTTTTTTCCCTACCGGTGTATCTGGCCTGTCTTTTCTCCCGTTAAACAAGTACACGAGTTAGTCTGATCACAATCCTGCATGCCCCCCCGCTTTTTCTTCCTCTTTTCTACCTTACATTCCTATCATGGTATCAATGAAATTAGAAATAGTGAGCCAGGGAGCTTTTTCATAAGCTCCTAATTGTAGTTTGCTAATGTGTGCCAAGTGGAGAGTGAGTGTCGCCGGGGGATGGCGACACTCCTGTAAACTTTGTTACTGCTGATCTCAGCTCGCAGACATAGCCGATAACCTCAGTGAGTTAGCCCCCAGGTAAAGGTCTGATGGGGAGTAATCTGGCGTCCTTGTTCCAAGAAGTGTGATCTCGGTTTCTACCTGTGACATCCCGTTCTTCAGTACATGAAAGCCTTCCTCAGCGTTGCGGGCCTGCTTGCCTGGTAGTTCCTTCTGGCATCTCAGGCGGGGAATGCAGCAGTTAACACTGTTTATACATTCCAGGAGTATTAAGCAGTTAGGTTACTGGAATAGTGGCTGAGAGCGGGGGAGCAGCGTTCTGGGCTGCGTCTGTGTAATCAATTGCTAAACACATCATGGCATTCCAGAAGTCATAATAACGTTTATGATGATCATATTGTCAGGAGGATCAGAACAGACCACATCACTAACAACCAAAAACACAAGAAGGGTTTGGCTAGGGTTTGCACTCTCCTATGACCAAGGGTCTTAGCAGGGGAGGATAATTTTACCCTCATCCTATGATTCTGAGTATTGTTGGGCTGTAAACTCCCTTTTGGGGACTCAACCGCAGCAGGAAAAGAGAGAAAGGGAAAAGGGAACTCCTGTGGGGTCTCAGAGGACGCAGGCTTCCTGTGCTGCACTGTCATTGTTCAAAGTTTCTCTGCCCAGAAGACCTCATTCCTGGAAGGCAGCAGCACCTATGGTTGGGGTGCAGGGCCTGGGCAGCTCTGCCCTCAGAAGCAGCTCTCCTCCTGGTGAAGGTGCAGACTGCTGTGGCTTGGGAACATAAAATGGATGTCTATGAAAATCAGTAGACTGTCACAGCTTGGCCTGGCAGCTCCGGCGGTGGGTACACACATGGTACCCAGAGCTCTGGGTTGCAGCACTAGCACTGATGGAGCCAGCGGTCTTCTTCCTTGCAGGTATTTGTAGTTTCCTCTCTCCATGGATCGCTGACATTCCCAGAAAGCGCATCTTCCCGACAGGGCTCCCCTTGCTCTCCCTCTGAAATGAGGAGGATGAAGACTTGTGAAACCTCCCCGTGCATATTAACCCCCTGCGCTTGGCACCTTTGTAACTATGGCTGTCTCAGTGTGGTGTGATAGCAGATTAATTTTATAAATAATAGCAATTCACAGCAGACAGGAAATAGTAGTGACAACAACAAGAAATGATAAGTGAGCTATTTTAAGCTGTGAAAGAAAACTGATGTCCCTCTTTCTTTCTTCGGTGTACCCAAAATAGATATAGATAGTGCATGCCGTTACGTTTCCTATGGTAAAGTGTTTGTTTGTTTTGTTTTGTTTCACTGCTTTTTTTTTTTTTTTGCAGTTCTAGGAATTGAACCTGGGCCTTCACACTGAGCAACAGCCCAAGCCTTTTATGCATTATCGTTGTTTTACTTTATTTTGAAACAAGAGTCTTACTGAGTCACTCAGCTGTCGAGGTTGGGCTTATACTTGTGAACCTCCTGGGTCAGCCACATCTGGCTGGGAAAGTTTTTACTTCTGTGTATTCTGCAGTTCAAGGCCGGGTGAGCTCAGGCACGCTGGTCATAGCTGTGTCTGTTTCCACTGTGTACATCTTGCTTCCCACATGCAAGGTTTAGCTGGTCTCCACCTTAGGATAGGCGCGCTATGCCATGCCTTGAATCTGCAGAGGGAAGAAAGAGCGGCTCTTTGAAGCAGTTTGAATTGCACGGCTGCGTAGGACAGTGCCCATGGTAAGGGCGCATGGTCAGGAAACCCCAGCTCTGCCTGGCCATATGCTTCCCACTGTCCTGCCACTGGTGGCTGTGGTTGTGCCCTATGCCACTTGTGCCATAGATCAGTCAGGTGGACACATCACTGCTGGGCCAGAGTCCTGAGCCCAGCCTTTGCGGATGGCAGTGTCTTCTTACCACCAAAGGCTGCTGGGAAAGCCTTTTCATGAGTCCTTCCTCTGTGGCTGGGGTCTGCTTCCCTGAGGCTTCATGGCCTAGAGGAGTTACACATTTTTCCATTTATTCTTTTTGGTCCTAGGAATTAAACCCAGAGCTTTTACACTGCTACAAGCCTTTTTAAAGCCTTATTTTTTTTCAATTAAATTTTGAATCACATTTTTGTGAAGTTTCTCAGTTTCCCAGACTGAGCTTCGGAAGGGTCCCCTGCTTCCCAGAGTGCTAGGGTGATAGCTGTGTACCATCATACTTCCACTCCCTTTTTTCGGTCATTCCAGTTGTAAATGGAATTTAGCTGCTGCTTTTTTTTTTTTTTTTTTTTAATCGTGTTTTCAATCCAGAGGGCCACGGGGACCACACAGTATGGCAGCAGCTACGCTTGCACTTTCCCTTCGTCTTTCCCTCACAGGAGTAGAGATGGGAGGTGGTGGAGAGAAGAATGGAGGATGCTGAGGGTGTGGCGCTGGTGGTGGGTGTGGACTCTTGCCCCAGCAACCTCTTCCTGGTCCTGGCTGGGGGCACTGGGGGATCCTGGAGCATTAGGACATGTTTGCTGGCAGCAGAAAGGCTGTGTCCCCAAGTCCCTGCCAGGAGCTCCAGGTCCAGGCAAGCCTGCAGGTCACTCTGAGCTGCCCCTGGCCAGAGTGGAGAGTTCTCCAGTAGATACAGAAGCCAGGGGGGTGACAGGCGGCATCCCACTCAGGGACCCTGCTAAGGGGTTTCATTTGGCCCTTCCATTTACAAGTCTTGTACAAGCAAGAACTGTTCCGAAGAGAAACCAGCCTTTCAGTAATCACACAGCAGCTTTTATAAATTAAAAAACAAAACAAAACAAAAAGATCTCACCCCCTCTTTGAAAGGAAATAAAGGAGGAATCCAGTGTAAGGAAAACAAAAAAGCTGATGGTACAGTTTTTGTGATTACTCATATCCTAGGCCGGGGCTTGAGGAAGTCAGTTATAATGGAATTTCTTTTTTTCTTTTTCTTTTCCTAGTTGTGTCCCTGAGCTTGCTCTCAGGTGCTTTCATGCTCTTGCTCTTGCTCTGTCTCTCTGTCTCTCAGTCTCTCTTTTCTCTCTGTCTCTGTCACTGTCACTGTCTCTGTCTCTCTCCTCTCTGTATCTGTCTCTCTCCTCTGTTTCTGTCTCTGTGTCTCTTTCTGTCTCTGTCGCTGTCATTGTCTCTGTGTCTCTCCTGTTTCTGTCTTTCTCCTCTCTGTCTCTGTGTCTCTTTCCTTTCTGTCTCTGTCTCTCTCTGCTTTCCTCTCTCTTTGCTCTCCTCTCTTCTCTTTCTCTCTCTCTTCCTCTCTTTCTCCCTCTCTCTCTCCTGGTCCTCTCTTTTTCTGTCTCCTTTCGAATGAAAAGTGGTGTGTATTTGGTGAGACAATAAATAAGCTTTGGATATGATAGCTTCTTTATAGTTTATCCAAGGCCAACAGTCCTGAAGCTGGAATTATATATCCTTGTGCAAGTAGTTCTTTAACTGTAAGGAATGGTGTGGAGTAGGACAGGAGAGGAGAGCCCCAGTAGGGGGGTCTTTCCTCATCCATGCAAGCACTTGTGCTCCTGGAGCTGGACCCAGGTCGCCCATAGAGCCTTGAAGTCGACAAAACAATCCCAAAAGCATAAATAATTCACCATTAGATTTGCACAAGCAAAAAATCCAAAGCCATCTAGTGGTTAGTCATTATTAGTAGCCACTTTATTAACACCATTAAAAAAAAAATCCTTTATTGCTGTTAGTATGTAGGTCTCGGGGAGCAGGCAGTTCAGGAGTTCCCCTGATGTGGAATGAGGGCAAGACAGGGACCAAAAACAGAGCTTCTTCTTCTCTGGTTGCATTCAGTAAGGCATTCACAAGCCAACTGTAGTGGTCCTGTTGCCAGGACCGAGCCCTTACCACCATGTTCTTGTTGTGCCCAGGAAGATTGTAATTGTGGTAACACGATGAGACGAGCGCAAACTTTAGCTCTGCTTACGCAGAACTCACGAGACAGCTTCACTACCTTCATTTCTGCAGTAGGAAATTACCATTGTCTCTTATTTCTTGCTTCAAGCTTAGGTGACCAAGCCAAGAAGTAATTATACAATTAGGGTGGACAAAGTAGTACATGTAACCTTTCTTCCCCTTGAGTTTGGGTTAGCTGATTTTAACTTCCTATTTTCCATATCTTTGTCATTAAAATCTTGACATGATGGCAAAGCCTGGAAGGCTCATAAAATGTAATGATGAGACAGGAGTATTGTTATTTTTGTAAATGTGGCTCTTTGAAGCTTAAACATAGATGCTAACACAGTCTATAGGAGATTGACCATCAGGCTCATGTAAGAGACTGGTGTGCAGTGATTGGAAGCTATTCCCCTTTAGATGACAACTAAAATAAAGATTTTTGCAAGGATATGCACATAGGTGACAGAACTTATCTGCAAGGCTGCCTCTTCAATGCTATCTCCTATTACTGCGGTTCCTGATAATTCTTATTCTTATGTTACGATATGTGCATTATGTTTATGGTATTGTGATTAATTGTTACTTCATTAAAGTATAATTTCCTGCTGGAAAGTTTCAATGCTGAGTAAACCTGATTGCTAAGCAAAGGAGAAAAAGCTACCGTTTCTTCTCTTTTATTTTTTTAAAATTGGATATGAAGAGAGAGAGAGAGAGAGAGAGAGAGAGAGAGAGAGAGAGAGAGAGACGGTCTGCTAAAGAAAAATGGGCCTGTGACTAATGATAGAACCAGCTATTCCACAAGTGAGACATTCTCAGACTTTCTGTTTCGATACCAGTTAATTATGCAGATCAGCCTGTGAAGGTGTGTGTCCTGCAGGCTGAGATGGCTGGGCAAGGCCAGGCCTCAGAGACAAAGCAGTTCTGCTGTCTCTGTCCTCCCAGGGCCTACTCTGGGCCTGGCAGAGGTGCCCACGTGGTGCCTGGTTCAGGTTATATGCACACACCTGTGCCCTCTCAGGCTCGGATGTACAACTTGGGGTGTGTATTGGTCCTCTCGGGTGCACAGACTGAGCAGGGCACCTGCTTCTTGAGTTGAGCTCTCTTCTTTGTAGCAGGTATGTTGCTGTTGGGTGGATCCTGTAGAAATGGATTCTAGCTGGGGTCCTGGGCAAAAGTTGCATTTCTTCTGTCAGAGTTTATAGCAACGTTTTTCTTAATTATTCTTGATGTTTTGCCCATTATGCCATTAGCTTCTTCAGAGGACAGAGATAAATAGCTGGCATCCACAAGAACAAAGTGTGAACCGAATGCATTTAATTATTGATATCTCGGTAACTAAAGGTTCTAAAATGATGTTGTCAGATGCCTTGGTGATCTGACAGCAGACGTACTGGCTTGCAGATGCAACTAGAGACAGTGTCCCCATAAACTCTACAAAGGAAGCCGTTTAAACAGCTAAGAGAATTTACTGGTGCACTTTCTAATTTCTTTATTTTTCCCAACACACTTGGTTTTATTTTGTGTTGAATTTTGACATTTAGATAATTTGCAGTGTGTTTTTTAAGATATGTGTTATGATGCAAATTCCTGCATACTACCTAATATTTTTTAAACAAGCTTCCTGGATAAGTGTTTGTGTGTGTGCATGTATGCACATAAATCTATATTATATGCATGTATATGGTAGTTATGTGTATAACTTAATTGAAGTCAGTATCTTCACGGTTTATTCTTACCAAAGGGTTATTTTTTTTTAGTAGTTTAAATACTAGCAAATTATATTTTCCCTTTCCTCTCATTAGTGACCACATTTTTTTTAATGTGCAAGAAACTGAGGGTTTCACATATTTAACCTGATACGTTGACCTAACTCATCGTATTTTCCAGTTAACTCAGTTTTTAATATTACTATCTTTAAAATACAGAGTATGCTTCCTGGGATTGAAAACATACCTAGAAATCTGCTACTTGAAAGCATCCATGCACACCCTTTAGGCTAAAAGTCTAGAACCTGAAGTTACAGGTCTTAGGAAAGAGTTATCTGAACTTGTCAAGGGTTTCTATGCAATAGGTTTTTGTTCTTTGAATAATTAACTTTCAGTGCTGTTCACAGTGATCCTTAATGATATGTTTTTTTTATTTCTAATTTTTAAAATTCTTTTGCTGTTTAAAAAACTAGAACAGAAAGTTAATGCCTTGCTATCTGATGAAAAAGGAAAGAAGGGTTTCCACTGGAGCCAAAGGCTGCATGAAATCTGGAAGAATATTTATTTGAAGTCGCACACATGTTTACAGTGAAAGAGCCTGATACATGGGCAGTCCTCACATAGAGCTACCTTGTCACAGTGGCACGGCCTTTCCGTGTGTATGCCATGTGCTTGGTTCTAATAGCAGTAGACATGCTGCTTTCTAGGCCTGCTTACTTGGAAATTTAATAACAAAGCTCCCTAAGATATGTGTTTCACACTCCCAAGATCTTAGCTTCATGAGGGAGTGGCTTGGAGTGATGCATCATGGGAGATCAGCATGGCCCTCAGTGTGGGAACTCAGCATTTGGGCACTTTTTGGTGTGGGTGCATGTGTGCACATGTGTGTACATGTGGGTATACACACATACACACATGTACCATACACCCATGCCTGCATGCACCAGCCTTCTATGTGTGCCTGATTGAGCTAAGCATGTAGAGCCCTGAGAGACTTGACAGTGGCTTCCTTTCAGAAAACTAAATGCATTTTAATTTTTTTTTTATTAAAAAGGCAATAATGCACATAATGGAAAAATCTAGATGAACCAAAGGGCATATAATTAAGAGTCTTCCTCCAACCTCAGGTCCCCTCCTTAGGGGTAAGCACTGTTACTGATCTGTGGTATATCCTTCCAGATATTCAAAATCATAAATATATGTACAAACTCTATATGGTGTTTTTCTGTTTTCAATGAAGATGTATCTTTGATGTGGACAATTTATAATATGTCATGCTTTTAAAGTTAAAATACATGGATGGATATATAGATATGGATGTGGTAACATAAATAATGTGAAGTGTTAAAGTTGGCATGCAGGTGGAAGTATGTGGGTGCAATTATTTAAACTTTGCTATGTAAATTGTTTTCCATAATAAAATATTAGCAATGCATATATGTTGGTCATCATCTTATATTGTGTTACATTATGTGTATTATATATAGCACTACTTCATGTTTTTTAAAAGTATATTATACACGAGTTATCCTCTTGTTGGACATTGGAATTGCTCACAGCTCTTTCTTTTACAAACAGTGCCATAGTGAGCCTCTTTGTACTGTAGCATCCTTTCCATTTACATCCTGTGGAATGGATTCCCAGAGGCAGAATGGTTATCTAAAAGATTTGTTCATTTAACAAAACAACACATACTCAAGTTTTTCTCTAAAAAGAACGGATGGCACCCATTTTTCCTCCTACTGCAGTGTGGCCTGTGGCCATGCGCTGCTGACATTGGTGGCCGGCAGAGCTTAGGTGGCACATGATCACAGTCAGCAACCTTGTTCTCGGCTTAGCACGTGCTCAGCAAGTCTCTCTGCATGAGAGAGAGAGAGAGAGAGAGAAAGAGAGAGAGAGAGAGAGAGAGAGGAAGGGAGGGAGGAAGGGAAGGAGGGAGGGAGGGAGGGAGGGAGAGAGAGAGAGAGGCTATGAATGTGAAAGTACATAAGTATAGGAATCATCATGTTAGCCTCACAGGTTTTTGCTGCCAGTCTCCAGGTGACAGAAAAGAGGTCATTAAATATAGAGGATCACACATAGCTCTTTAGGATCTGTTACCCCGATGGTCTTATTTGATGGATAAGAAAACTGAGATCCAGAAAGGGAAAGAACTGGGGCAAACTTCCTGTGGTCTGATCCCGTCTGGCGAAGACATTCAGGGATCCCAAAGGTGGGTGCCTGCTTGGCCTAAGGAAGGCGACTCTGTTGGTGTCCTCATTACCTGAAGGTGCTTATAGAGCCCGGCTGGGCAGCCGGGACTGAGAGCACTGCGACTGTGCATTACCTTTGTTTAATTCCTGCAGAGTACGGCAGAGGTGGCTGGCTGCGGCATGTAGCTTCTTAGATAATGACTGTGGAATACTGCAAATGTCCTTTTGGGTTTTGGCTGAATAATATTTAAGGATTTTGAAACAGTGACTTAATTGTGTTTTTATGTAATTGATGGTGTTGTAGTAAAATGTATTGAGACACCACATCAGCATTTTTGTAACTATTCCTTGGAGAAAAATATGCTCATATGAAAATGGTTTCTTCACTTTCCACTCATGGAATTGAAAAAATAAAAAATGATTGTGCTTCTATGGAATCACTGTGCCTAGAGATTCTCTAATTTTAAACTGCTTTCCCCGCTGGACTTGGCCTAAATAATGCAAGGATACTTTGCTTTCTAAGTTGGGTTGCGTCTTGTTTTGGAAGCAATGGCAGGGGAGGCACAAGGCCTATTGTGTCAGAGAGTTGTTAAAGAATGCTCTCTGGGCAGATTTGGGGAAAGTCCTGTGTGCCCGTAGGTCACCTGAGATAGGCACAAGGCTGGCGGCCTCCAGGACTGGGACCCCAAAAGCCTCTTCTCCAAGCTTCCTGCCTCAGTGTACTGCTTTGCACTTGAAGGGTGGTCACAGGAAAGCACTCCTTTTTCAAACGTTGTACCTCAGTTTGGAGTTCACAGAATTCTGCCTTGGCATCAGAGAAATTGGGATATTTTAATAATACCTCAGCCAGGTATGACGACATATAACTGTAGGTCCCCGAACTCTGGGAGGCTGAGACAAGAAAATCATGAGTTCAAGGCCAGCCTGAGTGAGCAATTTAGTGACTTACTGAGGCCCTGGGTTCAGTCTGCAGCACCATAAAAGAATAGAAACAAAAAACAACAACATAAACATATGAATTTATTAGTTTTCTCAGTCTCACCCTGATTGACTAACTTCGGCATATTTTCACTTTGTTTCAAAGCTTGCAAGTTACATTTCATTCAGAAAAAGTCATTATAAACATGAAGAAAATGGAAAATTTAGGATGAAGATGTAGCTCAGTGCTAGAGCAGTTTTTGTTAGTCATGGCTCAGGCCTTGAGTTTAATCTCAAGCATCAGAAAACTCAATAGATATTTAAAAACTTGAAACAGTTCAAGTAGGTAATTTCTAATTATAGAAGACTCAGACTCAACACTACTAAATTAAAAGTAGTGGGGCCTGGCAGGATGGCTCAGTGGTCTAAAGCGCCTGCTTAGGAAAGCTTGGGTGGCTGCATGGACCGCGGTTCAATGCCCGGCACCACATGCTGTGCCAGCCCTGCCCTCAGGGCAGGCTGAGCTGGCCATAAAATAAACAAACCAACAAACAAACAAACAAAAGTTCTGAAACAAGAAAAATAAAATAAATAAAAATTATTAAAATAAATACATAAATAGTAGTGTTACTAGGGATGGTGGTAATGCTTCTCAGTGGTGCTGCGTTCCACGGTGCAGGTACAGGAGGGCTGTGGCATGGGCACAGACCTGCGTTCATACAGTGGCAGGGAGCCAACATCAAACTAGGGGCTTCAAAGATGTTTCCTTTCTCCTCCATTTGGTCACAAAGATGGCTTCTGCCCCTGGCCCCTGGATGCTGTGGGCGGGAAGCCCCGTGTGCAGCGTGACGTCTGAGGCTGTCTTTTCTGTGTTTGGAGTGGGTCACCCAAGGAAGACACTGCAGCATCTGCAGTTCCCATGTGTGGCACCAGCAAGCTCAGGTGTGGGACTGCAGCTGCTGCCTTTAGCACCTGGAGAAACACCTTCCCAGGGTGTGTGACAGTGCGGGAACTTTACTGTTGTGGGCTGCGCTTGCTTTCCTTGCTTGGGAGACAGTGGTGGCTCTGCCCCAGTGTACCTGGTGGGCAAGAGCTGGGCACTTCCTGTGGACAGGATATGGACATTCCTTGGTGCCTATGGGGAGGTGGCTAACGTGAAGTCACCTGGGCATTTGCCAGCCAGCTTTGTGTCGCTGATAGCACAGCTGAATCTAATGCCCTCACCATGTGTAGCCCTTCGACACTGAATCCTCCTCGAGGTGCAGAAGCAAGACCACACCAAGAATAAAGGAGAAGAAAACAAGGTGTGCACTGATGCAATTATGTTGTTTTTTTCTGTCTTTTTACTAAATGGTGTAACTCGTGTGCCTTTGATGTCTGAAATAAATTTGATTTTTACAATGCAGTGTATTTCTAGGAGCTCATTTTTCAATAATAACAGTGATTTTCTAATTTTTAAAAGCCCTCAAATCAGTAAGCACCCTGACTGCCAATCCCCAGGGCAGAAGCACTTGATTATACCCTGCCCTCCAGAGCTGAGCGGTGGGTAGCTGCAGCGTGGGCATGGTAGCTCCCAGCTGGGTGAGGCAGACCCCCCCCCCCTTAGCATCTGGTGCTGTGGACATGCACCCCTGGGCAGTTATCTCGACACTTGTTAGCGGAAGACTTGCTTAAAGAAATTTTCATGTGAGAAAAATCCCTGCAACTCATTGTTGCTTGAAAAAAACAGGCTACGAGATGCAGTAGGAACCCAACAATCACACAGGTACAAATCCAGCAAAAGGGAACAAGACGCAGAATGCACAAAGGGACTTGCTGTTGCAGCCAGATGGGAGGCTACAGCCCCTGTGTGGTGTTGCCCTTAGCCTTGCTGCTTGGCTGTGGTTGAGAGCCTGAGTTTCCAGGACCTGCATGTGCTCTACGTGCACGAGGCACTGGTAGGTTTTACCTAAAATTCCAAGCTGACTTAGAGGCTCCAAAGTTAGGCGGAGGACTAAGTGTAGTGGCACATACCCATAATCACAGCGCTCAGAAGGACACTAAGGCAAGAAAGAACTCCAGTGTGAGACATAGTGACTTAGTGAGACCCCATCTCAAAATAAAACATGAGAAGAGCTAAGGATGTAAGCCAGTGCGAGCACCCTGCATTCAATTCCCCAAACCAATAAGTAAACACAAAAACTAATGATGCTGTTTAGGGATGGCCCAATGGTGAGCTGCTTGATGGTTCCCTCACGGGGCATGAGGGGTACCGTGAGGTTATAAGTTGGTCGTTGGTGTTTCTGGTTCCCCTGCTACAGGAACCGCTGGGCAGTGTGCAGCCACTTCCTTGTGTGTGGCAGCCCCAGGCGAGGGCCTCCTGCAGTGCAGCATGGTCCTGGAGTCTGTACTGCAAGGACTAACTGGGTTCCTTAGAATTTGATAGGCTGGGGGTGAAGGAGAGGGACGAAGGATGCTTGTTTTTTAAAGTAAAAGGCTCTATGCTTGCTTATTTGTTCCTACCATTCCTCATAATTTTATATCTACCATGTATTAAAAAGACAAACTGCGACTCCGACAAGCTGGGGTTTCAGGACCTTGGGACAGAAGCCTACCTTGATAGAGGATGCATCATGCAACTCCTGAGAGCCCATGCTGGCGCCTGCTGAGCACCTCAGAAAGAACACTTCCTTTTCGCCTCATGGTTCAACCCTGCTCAGGACTCAAAAACCTCCTACAGCCGGAGATAAAAGTGTGCCATCAAGCTTCCGTGGAATCCCAAAGTATCCCTGGGGCAGTCCCTTCTTAGCCTCAGGCGCCAAGACTTGGGGAGACCTCAGTGTCCTGGTATTGCCAACCAGCAGCCTGGCCATGCTATCACAGTGGGCCTGGCTGCTATTACCTTTTTAGGTTAAGAAATGATAGGTTGGACCATGGAATATTATAGAACAGTCAAAATAAACAAAACTGAATTATGTGCAACCACATGGAGCTTAGAAACGGTACGAATGGCTGAAACCAATGAAAGACAGCTATGTGCAGAAGTCACTTGGATAGAGCTGAGAAATAAACGTAGTGCTGTTTGGGGCTACATAGGTTTGTATTTCAGAGAGAGTGTATCTGTTACGTACAGCGTGTCTATTGAAAGAGGCTGGCGGTAATTGGGAACCTGACCCATAGATGTTTGTTTTGTTACTATATTTAAGAACCTACATATATGTGACCCATTTATTTCTGTATGTATTAAGTATGACATGAGTAAAGGTTTCAGGGTGTGGTCTCTCCGACCCTCAAAGTTATTTGCAGCACTTACCTCTGACTTTTGGACAGCGTGGCGGCAATCACATCTTAGCGTGAGGAGGTTTGATAAGCACTCCATCCCTTCCATCAGCTGTTTGTTTTGGAAAGAACTGGCAACAGAAGGGCCAGACTGGGCCAACCAGCTAGCTAAGCCGACTAAAGCACCTGCTGAGGCAGAGTGAATCCACTCCAGGTTTGATCCCTGGCATGCCTTGCAGGCCCTGTCCCCGGGTGCACTGAGATGGCAATTGAGACTGGGAGTGGTGGCCCGCGCCTGTAATCCCAGCGTGTGGGAGGCTGAAAACAGGAGTACCACTACGAATCCAATCTGTGTAATGAGACCCTGTATACCATGTAGACCCTGCCCTAAATAAGAAAAAAAAAAAAAAAAAAAGAAGGGCCAGATCACTACCCTCCCTGGGGGCTGAACTGTAAGAGTGCATATACATCACCCAGTTGAAGAAGCCCACCTCCCACCCATCAGTGGAGTTTTAGCAATTTGAGTAGAAAAGTAGAAAGTTTGGGCAATGGTGATTGTGCCTTTTGGGGCAAAAGGAGTCGCTTAGCTGTCCTTATTCTTGTACTAGTGTGGTGGCTACTTTCCCTTCCTCCACGTTCTTGGGGCAGAAACATTCCTTTACATGACGGCACTGAGGGTAGCCTGACCATACAGCCAGGAAACCTGGGCTTCCTTTGTCTTAGCCCTGCAGTAATAGCAAGCTCCTACATTGCCTTCTCTGGCCCAGGTGAGAAACTCAGTTTAAGAGATCAGGCTGTCGTACCCCAACCTGGAGATGCCTATGTTGGAGATTTGACCATTTTTATTTCTTTCATGTGGCTTCATCATTTGTGACTTATGGAATGTTACTCATAGATATGAATACAGCTTTTTAAAATTCTTGGTGAGATCTTTAAAATGTTTTCTGGAACTAGTGATTTATGTGCAAAACTCTTAAGGGAGAAGAAAAATACTTTTCTGTATGTTCAGTCAGAAGGCTTTGTGTTTGTGGCCTTCTTCTTTGATCCTTCTTCTGTGCAGGCATGTCTGGCAGCTGCTATTCATAGCCTTGTTTTTATAATGTTGCTAAGTTGTTAGGTGGCCATCTACAGTTTACCTCAGTCTTGTTGGTCTTTTTCTCTAGTGAATGAACTGTGTGACTTTAGCAGGAGACTGTCATGACGCCTACTTTTAGATCCAAATGTAGTCTTGCGGAGGAAGGAAACTCAGGTCCCCACAATGCAGTATAAGTGATCACTGCCAATGTTGAGACAAGATTAATTAGATGCATTTAACCATGGCACCAGGCTGGTAGAAATGCCCTTGGGCTGTGGGAGGGACCTGCGAGCAGGTACCAGCAGTATTTGAAAGCCCTTCCCTTGCTTAGGTCAAGATGTTTGCCACAGTATTGGTGACCAGATCATTTCCTTCTGATAATGGAAATTTTATCTTTTAGAGATGGCAAGGGAAGATACTTTTATTGAATGAACTTCCTGCTAAGTTTCTGAGCCTCAGTTGGGTTTATGACATAATTGCTCTACATGTTGATACCATCTTTTATCATAATTGTTTTTCATTGTTTTTAATAAAGGGATAAAAATAATAGAAGACATTTTAGAAAGTGGGTTTTTTTGTTCTTTTATTCATGATACTAAAAATTACCCAAAATAAGATATTTTACAAAAAAGGATTTTGTTCCGAAAGTGACTAATTTAAATCAGTTTATACAATGAACTTGCTAATGATCCTTAGTCTAGAGAAGTGTAACGCTTTTATACTGTTATCATTTTTTATGAATAGAATTATACAAAAAGTTCCTATTGTGTTGTACAGTGAGTTGCACCCAACCATCCTTTATCAACAGATGGCAACCAGCACATGAAAAATAATTAAAAAATAAAATGAAAAGAAACCAAGAATGAATTAAAGTGCTTCTCTGCGTTCTGATCTGCATTTTTGGTTTAGAATTTTTATGGTGAATTGCCATATTATCTGTTATATCAGTTTACAATGAGGCTCCTATCAGACATAAAATAGATTTATAATACCATTAAAATACAATATCAAAGAATGAATAAGCAATTCAATAAAATTACAATAACACAAAGATAAAATGAAAGCCTTTTCAATAACAGTTTTATGCAAGAACATTTTGCAGATAAATATGTGTTTATAGATCTTTTAAATGTACATTTATTATACTGTTCCTAATAGAGCCACAGGGGTTAATTTTTCCTGTGTGTTGTCTTTTATAAGTGGTTTAAAAGCTAGCTGCAAAACTCTTCAATAGATTGTTTTGAATCTTTGAATTGATTTCGGTAAAGGGAGCTTTTACAGTCCTACAGCCAAATGTTCACACACAAGTGAGTCAATATGGCCCAGCCCCCTGGCCAGGTGG
>PVJA010017224.1:0-15000 GCA_004027025.1 Myocastor coypus | reverse complement strand
TCTTTCCTCTTTTTAAAAAAAAAAAAAAAAAGGAGATTAGCAAGTGTTAGGGAGGTGTTAAAGACTGATAGCACCCACCAGATACTTTCTCCTTGAAGCAATCAGAAGGAAAAAGACAGAACTGACAAGGGTGTAATTTATGGCTCTGTGATTCAAGGTGAACCACCTAACATGTTCTTGTGGCACTGGTAGAACCCCTCCCCCACTGTGCAATGCTCTGGAGTGCCGGGACGTTGGCTTCTGTTAGCTTCTCCAAAGGGTGCTTATCCCTCAAAGGGTTAAGAGCAGTTCCTGTGCCAAAGTGTCTTGTCTGAAGAGGAAGGGAGAAGGGAGCAGCCTAAGGACTCCCAGCACTAGAGCAGCCCCCCTTCAGCCAGCACAAGGGAACATTCTGTCCTGCTCTGAGCTGCCCCACCGAAGAACCACCAGCCACAACAACGTGTCGAGTACCACAGGGGAACGGAACTTTCAACTTTATTTGATGTTCATTCATGTCAACTTAGCTAGCCACATGGGCAGCAGACTTCCGGTTCTTTTTTTTTCCGTGTTTCTGGTTCTTTTTCTGTGGCTCCGTGCTTGCTCCTGTGTCCAAGCTGCAGTCTGCTGATTTAACCTTCTCAACCCCAAGATGCTCCTGTGCATGCCATGCGTGGCACAGAGCAGCTCCCCAGAGACCTTGTTCAGTGCCCCTGCTAGAGCACAGCAAGGAGAGGTTGCCATCCTCATTCCAGGTGGGGAAACTGAACTCAGAGGCCTCTGTCAGTGCGTTGATTTAAGGGGAATCCCCATGTGCCCAGCCCCACAGAACGCTCAACATTGGGTCCAGAAAATAAACAGTACAAAGAGTGTGCTGGGTTTTTTTTTTTTTTTTTTTCCTCTTCCATTTTGTGACCTCAGGAACTTGGATTTTATAAGACTGAGGCCTCTCCCTTCCTGCAAGGAACAAACCTGGAAAGTCAGGCTACAGATCAGACTCTCACATTTTAGTTCTTAGTCCTCAAGCAAAGAAGGTCCCCAGGTGAGAAAAGCATAGCAGACTCTGAGGCACCTGTGTGTCGCTTCTCTACCTTCTCCCAGCTCCCAGCAGAAGTAGATTTGTCTTGAGAGTGAGGGAGTGTGGAATGAGCTGCAGATAAATCCGTGACCACAGTAGATGCATCCATACACCCCACCAAGCCCCACCCCCCCAGCTCCTAGTCCAGCCACTGGTTTACCTAGGTTACCTAAGGAGCCCAAATTTGGCATAGCTTAGCCCTGATGCAGTGCTGGTAGGGTTCTTGCACTGAGGTGGGATGAGACTTTTGGATGGTGGAAGGTTTCTTAGCCATCACCTCCTGGACATGGCCACCTTCCTTTGTGCTCTCAAGAGGCTGAGCTGAGAGGACAGGCAAGAGTTCCCTGGACATTTACCTGCAGCTTGCAAGAGTGAGACCTGAGGGGTGGGGACCGATCTGGTCACCGTGAAGATCCTGCCCTTGTCACTGCAGGAATCATCTTTGCTGAGGGAACATCATGATTTCTAGAACCAGAAATAACTTATTGTTTGGAATGCTTGCCTTCTTCGAGTCACTGGGAGGCACTTTGTGTACATAGCGTCATTCGCAGCAGTCCTCAGAAGGTGCTTCTGATCTCATCGTAAAGCCACAGAGTCAGATGCTTAGAGAGGTTTGTTCACTTTGCCTAAGTCCCCTTGGATGCTTAGAATGGAGCAGATGATGAGCCAAAACCCGAGAAATGCTGGTGTCCATAAGCATCATGCCACATACACCTCAGTGGCCACCACCTTACCAAGCCCCCTGGATCCAGCCATCCATACATCAGATGTTTGCAGGCCACCCTGGATGCCTGTTCCTGGGACTGGAACTACACCAAAAAGTAAGTGGAAGTGCGTGAGGAATGCATCCAGATCTCTGAAGCCCTCATATTTGCATAGGGCCACAAAATAGGATTACACTTCCCTCCTCTTTCATTCTCCACAGTCTTCTGGTTCTCCCAACTCAGTCTTTATTTTGCCCTGTTGATGCCTGAGCAGCAGCTCAGATGAGAGAGAGGCTCAATATCTGGGACCAGGGTAGAAGATGTGAGAAGGTTGGGGCTCTAATAGTAGCTCAGCAAACTGTGATGTGACAACATGAATGCCACCTGGGGTTGAGGACGTGGTGAAATCTGTGCTGCCTAAGCTCAAAGAAGGAAAATGTACACCTCTCCCAGGAATTTACAAGTTCTTCTGAGTGTGCTAAAATTTGTGCTGGAACAGGGCAAGCAGATGTGTGTTGAGCACCTGGGCAGGCCAGCACTGCTGGGCGCAGGGTCTACAAGATAGACTTCTGGGATGTCTGAGTAGGCAGGGTATGACAACACAGGTGACCCTGATGCAGGCACTGTGGCTGAAACCGATGCTAAGCAGGGTGGGAACACTGAAACAGGAGGGCTTGCTCCTCCCAGAAAGGGAGAGAATGCTAGACATGGCATCTTGAAAAGTTGGGGTGCCCCAGTTGAGTTGTAGGGGAACAACAGAGCAACAGTGGTCTTTAGAACCATCTCTGCTCCCTGAGCTTGCAGGAGAAGCTCCAGCTGGGCGGCTAAGGGGATTCTAATCTGCAGCACTCTTTCAGCTGACACTTCCCAGTCTGAGGACTCTTTCCATACCTTCATTAACCCACCCACCCCCACTCAGAATAGTGTTCTTTCTGACTCGACCATTCCCCAAGCTGAGATGCCACTCAGATATGTTCCTCTGAGCTCCACATATCGAAGTGAAAACATTTCAGCTCTGTGCCTGTCCATCAGGGAATTAAGTTCCCTCTGCTTGGGCTTGCGTGTACTGAGAAAGATTTTCCCCCACCTTCCTGTTGAAGATAGAGCTCCAGCAGTCCACTCCCAAGTACAGGCCGCCACTTTTAGATTCTGCTCCTGCTCTTTTATTTTTTCATTGCTTTGCCATTCACCCACTTGGCTCACCATCCCTGGTGGTTGCTCTGTACCCTTTCACCTGAATGATGACACTGAGAGACCTCACAGACCATGATGTCCTGAGCCCACACCTGTGTGTGTACTGCGGTGCCCACTGATACATCTGTTGCAGGTGGCCAGCGGAACCATGGTATAGACCTCTTCATGCTGAGTAGAGCTCAAATTGGCTTTTATTCCAGGGACCCATAGGTACAGCAAGCCCTTGGGTGAGCAGCAGTATTATGGCTATTATCTGATAGAAGACTGAGCTCTTGGGGTCAGCCTTGGAGAAAATGACAATGGTGTGGGGAACGGGCTATGACCGGGGAGTTAGGAGGTTTGTCCTTTGGACACAGTTCTCCCAGTAGTTAATGGTACATCTGAGCAGCCCTTCCACTTCTTTTGCTTCTGTGGAAGGAATTATTCCACTCGCTTCTGTAGAAGTTGTTGTCAGATTCCAACTCACCCCATAGCTCTAGAGTGATACCATGCTCAACAGACAGAACCAAATTCCAGCCTGCTCTTGAGCACGGTTGTTCTTCCGTTTCAAGTAGGAGCATTGGCTAGGTGGAAATCGTGGAGTAGGGAAGTTTCGTGGCACATGGTGGACAGCATACCTGCAGCCCCTGGTCTACTCAGGCATCTCATCCATGGAAAATGCCTGTGGGGCTGGCGGTCTCTTTACATGACCTCTGTGTACCTGTGGAGCCCTGTGCCAGCTGAGGGAAGGAAGCAAACCCATGCCACCCACACCTCCATTTCCAGAAGGGGTTGCAAGCCAGTTCCTGGTGCCTGGAACACTGGTTCCACTGGAGAATGTTCCAGTCCCTGAGACTGGGATGTGCCTGGGGCCATGGACTCCCTGGTAAGGCTCCTGTCTTTATTTGGCTTGTTGGGTGAACATGCTAATGTATTTTTTTCTTATTATGACTTGATTAAGGACACAATAAACCCTGGCCATGATTTTTATCTATTTGCAGTCATATCTCTTAGTTCTAATTTCAGAGATTAGTTGTTTGCAAAACGCTGAGTGAAGGACAGACCCAGTCCCATTGTGGCCCTGCTTTGCCACACAGCCGGAGCCCGCCACTGACACACGCAAGCTGCTAGCCACACCTGCGTGTCACTGCCATGGGAAGAAGCCCTGAGACTGGTGGAGTGGGAGGCAGAGTATTAGGGATTTCAATTCTGCTTTATTTTCAACTTGAAATGGAGGAAAACAGACAAAAAACAAATAAGAAAGCTAAACAGTTGCGTGAGAGCTAGCAATTTGCTGGGCTCCCAATGACAGACACTGCATTATCATAATTGTCTCTTCTACATGATAGGACAGAAAAATAATAATGTCATTTTATTTATAGCTGGGGTGGCCCCTTTATGAGAGTCATACAAGTTTCTGCCAAGTGGAGTAGGTCAAATGACATCTTTTGATCAGGCCTGTCCAAAGAGATCAAAGATGAATGGCAGGTAATGGATACCCAATGACAAACCAAATCTAAAACAGAAATAAGGCTGCCAGAGCCTGCCAGTTACCCATTAAAGGCCCTCCTAAGGAAGGCAGGCTGCTTGACACGTTGGCCGAACACCTAAATCAGCCAAGCGTCAGTGCTAAAATTGTGTATTATCATTGGAAATGGCTATTATTTCCTTGGTAACATTTCTGTTAAGGCTTTGTTTGTGTACAACTGACCCACAGTCAGAAGAGCATCGAGGCAGGCAAGCCCATGAGGCTCGGGGTTTGGCTTTCGTGACCTGGTTTTAATTGTCTGTTCTGGACAAGGCATCAATTCCTATCCTGCCCTTTATGCAGGTGGACAGATGCTGAGATGACAGGTGAGAGAGGGTGGAGCAAGCGTCCAAGACCCAGCCCGCCTTTCTCCACGCCTCCTGCAGTATTCCACTTTCTCTATCTCCCTGACCACATGTGGTTGCCCCACTAAAGGGCACACAAAAGCCCAGAACCTTCCCACAGAGAGAGACAGAGAGACAGAGAGATAGAGATAGAGAGAGAGAGAGAGAGAGAGAGAGAGAGAGAGAGAGAGAGATGGGGAGTGGAATAAAGGGGGCTGCTGACACCCTTTCCTACCCAGGCAGAGGCAACAGGGTAGGTACTTGGCCTTTCAGAGTAGTTCATTCTGCATGTACAGAAATGGGTAGAGGCAGCTTCCAAACTTATGGGAATAGATGTGAGATATATATATTTCATATATATCTGCAAGCATTTGAGTTATGTAATTAAGTTGGGTTTTGTAGAGATGTTATTTAAAAGGCTTTGGTGGGGAACAAAATTTACTATATTTTTCTGGCTTCTAATTTGTGGGGGTGGGATAGGATGGAATGCAAAGAAATATCAAAGAAATATTTAGAAACGAGGACTCCCAAGGCTGCAGGAGAGAACTCTAAATCCTCATGTCCCGGGGGACGCACAGGTGGTGCTGTGGGTAATTTTTTATTCTGCAGCGTATGCTGGAATGTTAAAAAATATTATTAAACATTGAAATGAGTATACTAGTTAGCTAATTAGTATGTTTCTTTTTCTTTTAATAATCCTGATGCATTTTGTTTCTTTGCTACCTCCATTTTCATACACATGGTAACCTTAAAGAACATATTTAGAAGGATAATTAGTTATAATTAGAAGCAAACAAAGTGAGCCCAAGGTATGTCCAATTTGTTATAAAGAATGATGGGTAGTGGTGGCAGAGGTAGAGCCCAGGTTCATTCTGGGTGTGCACACACATGTGCATGTGCATAAACGTGCACACCTGCACACACACACACACACACACACAGACACACACACGTCCATGCCTTCTCAGGAGGAAAAAGCCACTGAGAGAAGTTGCTTCTGGCTCTACGCTCTTGAAAGTTTCACCGGCCTCCCACTTCGCGATCACTTTGCATTAACTCTATTCTTAAGTAATGGAGACACCGTGTCAAAGTCAGAGCATCCCCCTTTGGTGATGAGAAGAAGATAGACATTTGACTGTGAGGCCTCTTGGCAGGAAATTTGGTAGTGAAGTCCCATCCAATTTGTCAAACGCGGCAATGGTCTTCGCTGTAAAGGAAGCCTGTAGCCCAGATTGATGTGTCACCTGTCTGGGAGAGAGCCCCCAACACACCTGCAGCCACAGGCTGCCTAGGCAGGGCTGCCCAGGCACGGAACCCCCCACCCCCACACCACCCCATGCATTGTCGGTTGTTGTGTTGGGAGAACACTCACCTTTGACATTTCACAGTTCCAAAAAAGCGCCTACTCCTTTTGGTGGCTCCCACCCCAAACCTCTATGTAAATGAAAGTTTAAACAAATCTGTGATCATTCTGGCTTTCAAGTGAGATTAAAAAAAAAAAAATTTCTCTTGAATTATGTAAAGATGCATCTCAAGATATTTACAATTTTTTTTTAAAAACAGATATTCTTTTTATATACTGATAAAATTGGAAACTTGGAAGCATATTTGGCAAGTGTAAACAGATGGGTAAAGATATTTGCTGGGAAGTATCAGAAACAGTTATTCCTGACTTGCCTGCTTGGCTAAACATTACTCTAAAAAGTCAAGTATGGGGGCATAGAACGGGGATGCAAGGCCCATGCCCAGAAGCACAGTGGGCGACGGTGCTGTTTTCTTTATCTCCGTGCTGCAGGTAAAACAGGCCCAGGGAATCCGTGTCCTCTATGCTTTTTGCTCCCTAACTCAGTGCGAGGTTTTCCAGCCAGCTGAGGAGAAAGCTCCAGTGTGGGCTCCTTAATTAAGGACACCAGGCACAGGGGCCATCCTGTCAGGGAGCTGGGCAGCTTCTTCCTTTGTCCAGCTAAGGGGGTGGCCTTAGCCCTTGGCTTCCCTGTGGGGACCATGATCATTTTCTTCCAGGGCCTTGGAAAGCTGCAGAACCAAGTTCCGTAAAGGAAATTACTGAAAAGAAACACAGGGGCTTACTGCCATGCCGCTGTTTTCCCTCTTGCTCCCAGAATTTACCATGCTAAATATTTCAAGTATTGGGTCAAAATCGACAGGCTGCAGGATTTAGCAGAAAACCCAGAACTTCACCAAATTATCCAATTGTGAGATGGACGGCTCATGTGTGTGTGAGTTGGCGGGGTGTGCCTAGAGATTGGGGTGCAGAAGGAAGAGGCTGCTGTAGTTTTTTTTTTTTTTTTTTTTTTAACAAGCTTATAAAACACAAATGCCCGTGGCACTTGCTAATCTGAAATGCTTTTAGTAGAATTGTTCGGTAGCAATAATCTGTCAACAGATTACAATTTTGCTTAATTTTAATGTGGCTAACTTAAGATGGTTGTATAGTAAATTTATGCAACTGATCACAGTTATTAAATTACTGCATCTGCAAAGGAAGCAATCAAACCCCTTATTACAGTTGCTGTGAGTGAATGCTAAATGTCAAGGAGTTACCAGTGCGCTGCGGGGAATCGCGCTCCAGTTAAAGATGCATAAAATATCAGCACTTTTTTAATGCTTGTGCATTCAACAAAGACTCCCATCATAATTAACTGGTATGGAAATAAATAATTTTTACAAACTACCTTAGAAACAGTTGTGCTACAGTTTTTGTCAAAGTCGGCTGCACTGCAGCGATATTTAAGCCCTTAGACACATTTCTCTCTCACTCACATATGCTATAAAATATTTAAATCTCACAGAGAGGTTTGAAAATGATATTATAAATCCAACTCTCAGCGCTAAAAAGTAATTTATGATGATTAATTTAATTATACGTTTTAAGGTTTTGATATTTTAAAAACTTGAGATTAATTTTTTTTGGATGATGGTCCCAGTTTGACAATTTAGGGGGAGGGTGATTCTTTCTGTAAACAGCAGAGATGTACCTAGGGGTGCAGATTCACCAGGAAAGTGGAGGAGAGGAGCTGTGTACTCAGAGGCTGCACCTAGACAGGGTCTGAGTCCCTGGTGCTGGGGAGTCAGCTCTGTCCCCTTGAACCACCTCCGAGAGTCCCCATCTGTGGAATGCAGATGATGAGGGTGAGTGTTGTGACCGCTTGTGGAGAACACATGGGCTAATGCACGGAGAGATTTGGAACGGCAGCCAGCCTTGGGAAGGAGGCACTGATGTCAGCTGTTGTTAGCATTCTGCATGGCTCTACCTGGATCCTCACTAAAAATCTCCCTTCCTGAAGCTCATTCGTCTTCGCTGGCGTGGGCCAACAGTTGATCCTGCCATGGCTGAACCACAAAGCTCTAGCCTATTCCTTTGCCAGTGCTTGCACTGAGTAGGGCATTTTGTGGCCTGTGAGGCCTGTGGATCCTCCTAGGTAAGAAGTACCAGGCTGGAAAGAGAAAGGAAGGCAGATGGAAGAGGGGCAGCAGCTACACCCACATTTAATTGATGGGGCTTGTTCCCTGGAGCTGACCATGTCTCTTCAGTGACTCCATGCCAGCTGGACCCTACAACAGTCAACTCATGTCACTCATAGGTTAGGAAGAGATGTTGACACCCTGCTTTCATATGGACCAGGTGCTGCTGGTAACCTGGCCTCTGCATCCTCTGGAGAAAAGTTGGCGTCTGCTTCCTACACTGCAGCGTAACACTGTGCAGGAGCTTGCTTGCTGGGCTGAAGCTCAGTATCCATGGTGTTCTTGGGTTCTCCCCGTGAAATGCGGCAATTCTCTGGAGTGAGTGCTTGAGTCTCAAGAGTGGGCTTATTTCTCAGCAGGCTGCATCCATTAGGGTGACTTGCTCTCGTCCGGTGTGATCATTTGCTGGAAGTTTCTTTGTAGTTGTCCGTGGTAAGGTTCTTGAAGGATAACTTCATGGACAGTGACATGCACACAAAGGTCTGTTTGTGCATATGTGAGTGACTATGTATACACTTATGTATAAACATGCGTATACATGTGCATGTGTATAAGTATCATTAGTGCATGCTTTTAAATTAAATACAAGCCCCATCATTTACCTGTGGTATCTTATTGTAATCATTAAGCAAGAAATGGAGCCCCCAGAATGGCTTCCAGATGCTCCAGCGATGACCTGTGTAGTTGCAGTGTAAATTTCACTTCTCAGGTGTGCACACAATTGGAGGGGGGAGGTGCATAGTGATGACAAATATATATATCTTCATATCCATGAGTTGGGTACCTGCAGTCTCAGTAAGCCTCAGATCAAAATTATGTGCAGATAGTACATCTGTTCTGAACATGGCTGTGCCTTGATTCTTGTCATCATTGTCTAAACAATGTAGATCAACTATTTCCAGGATGGTTCTGTTGCATTCAGTCTTATAAATAGTCTAGAAATGGGTTAAGGAACATAGGAAGATGTGTTTGGGTTATATGTGAATGCTGTACCATTTTGTATAAGATCTCAAACATCTTCAAATTCTGGTGTCTTTCATGGGCCCTGGAAAACTGTACCAAAAGATATTTATATTCACATCTGTATCTGCATCTGTTTCCGCACCTCTATCTACCTACTAGTGTTTTAAGTATTTTGTGATAAAAGGAAACAGTTATAAAGATCAGTTAGGAAACTGGAAATGAGGAAAAAAACAGATTTGAGTTAATGGAATCTAACCCTTTTAAAAGAAGTGCATTTTGGTCTAAACTTCCGTGCCTCACGCACCCATCTGAAATGACAATCAGTACTGCATGTCTGCCTTGCTATCTGTGCCTGGATGTGGGTCCTTTCTGCTGTTCAGATGGTGTGGGTTGAACGCAAAGCAGTCCCAGGTCTCAGTCACACTGCATTGTCTTCTGCATGGGCACCAGCACAGCCCGTAACCTGCACTTTCTGCAGTACTGCCCACACAGGGCTAGGCTAGGCCCAGGCCAGCAGGCCACAGGGCCATGGGACAGCAACCTGGGCACTGTGAGGTCACATGGATGCCCTGGCAGTGGTGATCCGGGTACCTCCACACCACAGCTCTTTTGTTTGAGAGTGGCACAGATGTGCTTCACCATATTAGGGTAATGTTAAGGTTTGCCAAGCCCTGGAGACCCTTTCCTAGTGTAAGGAATGTCATCCAGTGCTTACATGACAGGGCTCTCCAAGCACTGACTTGTGGTCATCATAACTAGACACAGCTGGTAGAGTGAGATGCAGCCCTGGCACCTGAGTTTGCCAGCCTGGCTTCTGAGTTGAGCACAGTACCTTCATGATAAATACAGGAAACAGTTTCTGTAAAATGTACAGCACTCCCCAAAAGAAAAAAGAAAAAAACCATATCCTAGCCATTGTCACTGCCGTCATATGGTCAGTGTAATGATAAAGCCCAGGGCTGTCTTGGGTATGACTGCCTGAGAGTATCCAAACACACTTTTATGAGCCCCTTGAATTCCTTCCCCCCTTGCCCCTTATCACCTTCCAAAAAAAGCACTGGAATATCCTGGATCCATGACAGGGCTCAGCTTCAGGCCAGTGCCTTCCTGAGGGACACATCTTCCTCAACTGGATTGCTCCCAGTATGCTGCCACTCGTCTTGGATATTTTCATGTCACCTTTACTGTGGACAAGATGACATGGCCAGGGAGAGGCGTGGAGCTGCACTGTCCCCACAGATGCTATCGAAATTTTAATTCTGATCATTGTCCAGATACTCCTATGTCCATGTCCTTTGCCTTGTTAATTAAGGTGACATTAGACATGTGGAACTGGCCACCACAGGTAGGAAGAAAGTGAATGCTGCTTCTCATTTGGCTTACAGGCTTTGGGGGATGAAGGAGGGCTTTGTCCTCTGTCCCCAGAGTGCAGCATGCCTGGAGCCCCTTGCTGCTCAGTCCACATCGCCCATTTCCTTTTCAGTGGGATGAGTTGAAGCTCCTCCCAGTCTGCTGCGTCCTGCGTGCTCCCCACCCAACTTCCCCTGTCTCTTCCTTGCTCCTGTGGTAGCCTAGGGAGGGAAACGGTTTTTAAAGATTCTCTAATGGTAATGAAAAATATTCTGATATAGCATTAAGGATTTTGCTCCTGAAATGTGTTTAATGTAAATATACTGTCAGAGACCCTTCAAGTAATTGACACAAGCAGATGATTAGCAGTGTTCTCAACGGTGTTTTTGCATAATCTTACATTCTGACAGAACTCCTCAGCCGCGTTTTATTGTCAGCGCTCTGCAATCAGTAGGGCTTCCTTCCCTGCCAACATTTACTTTGTCATTGTAAATCTTGTAAGTGGTCATTTAACTGGTTCAGGGCCCATGTAGGAGTGTCATTCCCGGTGTGTTTGGGAAGTCATCTTCCTACCAGGAAACCCTCCTGGAAAGTCAACTTTGCACTGATGTGGATGGGGTCAGGTGGGCCGCTTTGCAGACTGGGCTCTGTGGCCAAGTGTGGGACCCGGGATGGGAGCCTGCATGGTCAGCGCCTACCCAGGAGAGGTTGGAGCCAGCTCCCCTGTGGCCGGCTACACCTGGGAGCCCACTGAGGAGCCCACCGGGGAGCCTCCTTTTGGGAAGCCAGTTATACCCTCTTTTTTCAGCTGCCTTGGTTTTTCTTTTTTCTTTTTTTTTTTCCATGTTGAATTGAGTTCATCTTTGGTGATACCAAAAAAAAAAAAAAAAAAAAAAAAAAAAAAATGGTGTTCAATTATAATCATATCCAACTGGCCCAAATTAAACTGCCCTGATCCATAAGCATTCATAACTGCATACAGTTAAGTTACATTAATAGTCAATATAATAAACCTTCACCTTTATTGAAGCCGCTCTTGTTTCTCCAGCAGTTCTTTAATCTATCTCAATAGATTTCTGGTGTACAGCACATATAGATTTGGCCAGTGACAAGGGTTAGAGTAGTCTTGTAGAACATTTACTTGTAGCTCTGAAAAGCCTACATTCATCAGAGGGTGAAGTCGATCAGATTGTTCCAGGATCAATGGAAGGCTTGTGGGATCCCTCTTAGGCTTGTAATGCGTTCACCTTCCTTGGAGAGAATTCACACACGCACACATGCACGCACACACGCACACACACACAGTCCCTCACACACATACTTCTCTGTCTTAAAGCCATTTATCTCTGAATGTCAAATTGCAATAATTAACCATTATTGATCTTAAATTCAATTAACTTCATTAACACAGGTCATGATGAGGGTGCTTGTAAGGGAAAGGCATTTGACAAGTGTCTTTGCTCGTGTGACATTCCGTGTTCGCAGTGGTGGCTCTCAACCATTCATACCATCCCCTCCGAGGCGGCCAGTGGAAAGGGCCCGCCTGGACTTGGGCCCTGGGTTGGGCCGGGCTGGGTGAGAGACCCACAAAGTAGTTGTCATTGTCACTGTCTCCTGTGACAATGGCACAGTCTTGTAATGTGTGGACACAGAGCCCTGGTGGGCGCTGGTGTTCTCATTTATGTTTGGGACACTGTCTCACTGCACACACGCACGTGTGCACACACACCCACACGCTGAGGCCTTGTCCCTGAGAGCACTCACAGAGCCGAATTCTGCTGAACCTAGACAGCAACCCTTTCGTTTGTATTTTCTTAAAACTACTTTCCCTCTCAACCACAAAGAAGAGAAGGCTTGTGGCTACATTTACGAGCCATACAGGCTCTGAGGACCCCTGATATGTGCCCTCTTGCCGGTCACTTTTGTGTCTCCCTGTAATCCTCCAAGATGGACAGTGCCATCCCATTCTGCCAATGTCTCGCAGGTGGCATGCCACGACTGTAGCCTGTTTCCCTCTCTGGTCTGAGGGAGGGCCACGTGAGTGCCTCCTGTAGAGATGCAGCAAACACTTCCTGTACTTTTTTGCTCTTAAACAGTATATTTTAAATGTTGGATACAGTAGCACACACATGCCAATAATCCCAGTGCTCTAGGAGGCTGAGGCAGAAGGGCTGCAAGTTTGAGCCCAGTCTGGGTAATTTAGTGGCTGAGTGAAACCTTGTCTCAAAATAAAACATTGTGAAGGACTAGGAATGGAGCAAAGGTCCTGGGGTTCAATCCTAGTGTTTTGCAAAATAACACAGACATGTATGCACACAAATGGACAAACTCTTCTGACAGGCAGATCTAGCTTTGTGTATCAGCCTCAGTCTTCTCATCTGTGTAATGGAGCCTGTTGTGTTGGCTTGTCTTCCTGCTTGCTATGGGAAGCTGAACTGAGGTCAGGCACAGAAAGTGTTGCCAGGAGCACAGAGCATCCCCAAATGGACCAGGACCTTTCTGAGGTCAGGTAGGTGCGGGTGAGTGTGCTATCCTTAAGCCTTGGCAGTTAGTTCTGGGTTTTTAATTCTTCATGGGAATGCAAGTTGGTGGGGGAGTCTCAAGCCTAGAGCAAGCAGTGAGTCTGTCTTCCCTGCTTAGGGTGTCTTATGATTGGTCTGATGGAATTCGGAGAGCTTTGTAGAGCATGTAGCTTGCACAGCTTTCCGCCTGAGCTGGGGGGCTTCTGAGACTCCTCCTTGCCCACCCAGCCCACTGTAAAAGGAAGCACTGCAATGTAGGTAGAATTTTGGTGGTTGGTGGTACACAGAGGCAAGAAGGACCAGCTGGGATGGGGATGTAACAAAGTCCCCAGGTAGGCAGGGCCTTAGCTGGGTCTCAGGAGGTGAAACGCCCCTGGTCATGTGAGCTAAGGCCGAGCGTGACCTTCCCCAGGCTCTGGACTGCACCGGGAAATGCGAACACCTGAGATCCCAAAGTCTCTGAGCACTGCCCTAGCAGTGCAGATGCTGTCCCCTCCTCTAACACCACTCTCCTCTCACATGAGTCATCGAGGATGAACGAACCTGTCTCAGCTTTCGGGCTGTACAGGGGTGGCCATGTTGTAGGGACAGGATGGCTGGGCCCATCAGAACACAGATGCCCAAGGAAGTACAAGGTGGGTATGGGAGGACACAGATGCAGGTTCCATGTCCTCCGGCAAGCCTCTGCATTAGAATCAGTGTGCAGTTCAGAGGTGGCACCGCGCATCTCACAGGGCCTTCCCCACCCCTCCCACAGATACTTGCCCTGCCAAGCCCACTGCAGGGGACCCGGCAGACTAGGTGAGGTGGTCACCAGGTGGGGGGCAGTGGGACCTCCATCCAGCGAGGGGTGGTATTTAATTTGAGGATAGCTCAGCAGAAACCAGGCCTGCATGGGCACCTGAAAGGGAGGGGGAATTTGAGACCTGTGGTCTCCGACAGCAAGAGCCCAGCTCTGTTTGGGGGAGCTCGTGGGGCCCACATGAACGTTGGGTCTCCCCCTGCAGCCTTCCAGATGGCTGCAAAGAGGGCTCCTACTTCTTTCTTCCATGGAGGTCAGTGGTTTCTGTACAGTGTCCCCCGTCTTTCTTTCTCCCCAATCTCTTGGCACTCTGGGTCCCATTTTTCTCGCAGAATGGCAGTGGCTGAAGGAAGCTGAGGCAGGAGGACATAGTAATGGCAGCTGACTAAACACCGGCAGGTCTGTGCCTTTGTGCCTGGTTCCCAGGCACAAGAAGCCACTTCTGTTGGTATGCATGCATGCCCAGAAGATGTGGTCTGTGTCACAGTCCCCCATCCCCAGTCCCCTCCACCGACAGCCTCTGACCTGGGGCCTGAAAATTAGAGATGCTTCATACAAACATGCTTCCTTTGCTTCCTTGTGTAATTTTCTTTGAATTCCACAACACTCCACAAACATGCACCTGTGACACTTCAGACAATGCAAAAGACAGTCTCTTTGTCGCCTGCCTCCTGCCATCTCCCTCCCAGCAGTGGCCTCATCCTTCTGTACCTATAGAAGGTCCCTTCCCATGCAGGTCAGCACCCTTGCCCTGTGCACCCACCACCCAGCCTGCACAGAAAACAACCTTGAGATTTGATTTTCCCCTCTTGCCAGGGAGGCTTTAGAGATAACCCCACCAGAAAGCTTCAAGAATGAATTCCTGGTCTTTTCCTTTCTCTCCTTCTTCTTCTTCTTCTTCTTCTTCTTCTTCTTCTTCTTCTTCTTCTTCTTCTTCTTCTTCTTCTTCTTCTTCTTCTTCTTCTTCTTCTTCTTCTTCTTCTTCTTCTTCTTCTTCTTCTTCTTCTTCTTCTTCTTCTTCTTCTTCTTCTTCTTCTTCTTCTTCTTCTTCATATTCTTTTCCTTCTCATTATTCTT
>PVJA010017223.1:22856-42120 GCA_004027025.1 Myocastor coypus | reverse complement strand
CCCCCCCCCCCCCCGCCCCCCATTTTACCGAGCTCCCTGCTTACCTTCAGATCTTAGGATCTCAGCTGTTAGTTTTCTAGTGTGGTTGAATAGTCCTGTCTCAGCCCTTTTGGCCTGGTCCTGGGTCCTGATAGGGTCCCTGCTCGGTCCAGATAGGGAAGAAAAAAAACTTGGGTCCAGGTGTCAGGTCAGGTCACCCCTGTGATCCCAACATTGGGGAGGCTGAGGCAGGAGGATCGCCAGGAGTTGAAGGCCATCCTGGGCTACATAGTGGGTTCAAGCCTAGGCTGGACTACATATTGAGACCCTGTCTCAAGAAACCAAAAAAGAAAAAAAAAAAAAAAAAAGAGGGCGAGCCTAGGGAAGGAAGAACCCCCAAGCCCCCAAGAGTGGAATTTCAGGAATGGCCCGTCAGGTGGGGCTCTGGCGAGGCGGGGGGCTGCAGGCGCGAGCTTTCCGTTTGCCCTGGTTGGGCTGGGCCCCTCGTCCCCTCTGTTTTCTTCTGGGTTGCAGTTCTTTCTTTACCAGAAGGGTTCTTTCGTTGTACTTCACAGCTTTTTGTGCCCCTCCCCAGGTCCTGACTCCTCACGGACGATGCGGGTGCTGGGGTCTGGGTGACCCTTCTGTGTCAGTTTCTTTCCCCTCCGGGGCCTTGTGGGCGTGGCGCAGGCATTTTTTTCTCCCTTCCCAAGCTGCCCTTGTGCAGTGTGCGTCCCCAGGTGTGGCTGGAGCCCAGCTCTCCTGGGTCCCGAAAACAGTGCGTTTCTCCGTGAAAAATAAACTCGCCAGCCAACATCTGTTGGTCTTTGTGTTCTGAGCCTCTTGTGTCGCGCTTTTCAGCTAGCCTCCTGGTGAAAAGCAGGACTCCCGAGGCCATCTTTTCAAATCCGAGCTCAAGTTCTTTTGAAGATTCAGGCCTTGGTCCACCTCAGAATCCTTGGGTCTGTGGTTTGGATAAAAAAAAATAGAGACGCTGGCTGAGGTGCCTCGGGCGGGGGGGGGGGGCGCGAGGTGGCGCGGGCGGGAATTCTCTGGGGAGGCAGAGAGGCTCCTGGCCAGCTTCTAGATTGATTGGCCTTTTTGAGACAGGGTCTTGCTATAGTTCAACCAGGCGTTGAATTCACTATGTATCCCAGGCTGGCCTCTTAGCTTGTGGTAGTCCTCCTGCCTCAGCCTCCTGAGGGCCGGGATCACAGGTGTGCGCCACCACGGCTGCCATAAGTTTAGAACTGCACCCTGGTCAGACAGCTGTGTACAACAGCGTGAGGCACGGGGGAGGGGCATCTGTGGCAGGAGTGAGGTGATTGGGGTGGGGAACCTGGGCCAGAGCTGACATCCTGGGCGAACTGTCCTCTACGGGGCTTTCTGATCCTCTGTGAGGGAGCCTCCTCAGGCTGGCAGGTGTTCCTGGCCTCCTACCTCCTACACAGTCCCAGGTCCTTTATTGCTCCCCTCAGAGCTGCCTGTCACCTGTGGTGCCGCCTGCAGCCTTCATTGCCTTTCTAATTCACTTGTCCTGTGACAAAAAGCAAAGGAAAGGACACCTGTCATTTGGTGGCCGTGCGCAAGGCCCCATGTGTCTTCCCATTGATAAAAGCAAAGTTGTTCTATTTTATTTATTAATTTATTTTTGCAAAGTTGTTTTAGAAATAAAAAATTGGCAAGTCCTGAAAAGAATAAACATGAAAATAAGAATACAAATCATGAGCCCTCACCAGTCCAGCCCTAACTGGGGCAAAAGACCAAGTGTTTATTTCTTCTGGTGGTGTGTTACTGATTTCAGAAGTGAAGCTTTTTTTTCTGGGTAGGGGAAACAGCGTAGGACCTTGCGCTCGCCTGGCAGATACCCTGCACTGAGCTATGTCCTCTGGTCAGTCCGTGAAACATTTTCTGTACGCTGTGTAAACTGCGGGTGGTGTGGTGGTTTTGTTTTGTTTGTTTTGTCATTTTGAGGCAGGGTCTGGCTGTGCAGCCCAGGCTGGTCTGGGACTCCCAGTGATCTTCCTGCCTGGGCCTCCGCCTGTTGTGCCCCACGCCCAGTTTTGCCTCCCCAGGAGGCCTGTGCTAGGCTAGGAGCCTGGAGCTCCTCCCCACCTGCTTGAGCGTGCAGGGTGTTACTCGCACTCCCTCCTGAGCCCGGGAGGCCCAGCTTTGGAGGGAGCCTTGGCCCTCGGGCCGCTGGTCTCCCCTGGGTGACACTGCCAGGACCTGCAGCCCTGTGCTGCTCTCCTCTGCGCAGAATCCCGGTCCCTTTGGTGCCTGTCCCTTGCTGCTCCAGTCCTGAGCCCAAGGCAGCCTTCTTCATGGGGTTCCAGGTTCAGGTCCAGGGTTCTGACTTGGTCCCTGGACACATAGGGGCTGAAAAGTCTTGTGGGGATACTGATTGCCCTGGGGGTGTTGCTGACAGGCATCTGGGGAGCTCACAAGCTCCAGCCTGTGTGTGTGTGTGTGGTGTGTGTGTGTGTGTGTGATGTGTGTGTGTGTGTGTGTGTGTAAAAGCAGGCTCCTTCTGGAAGGGCCCTTTGCTGCCCCTTCCACTATGTCTTTTCTTTGGGGGCGGGGACAAGGTCTCGCTATGCAGTTCAGACTGGCCTTCAGCTTGCTTTTGTAGCCCAGGCTGGTCTTGAACTTGCACCAGTCCTCCTGCCTCAGCCTCCCAAGTGCTGGGATTACAGGCGTGAGCCACCACGCCCGGCTTACACCATGTCTTAAGAATTCTTTTCTTGCTGGGGAGATAGCTCAGTGGAGTAAGTGCTTACCTGGCAAATGCAAGGTCTTGAGTTCAATTCCTGGCACCACCAAGAAAAAAAAAAGGCCTTCCTCCTTTTTCTTTTGGTGCCCGGGATCAAACTCGGGACCTTGTTCTCGCCAGTCTCTCTTTTTAGCATTTCTGTTCATTACTGGTTTTGTTTTTCGAGATAGGGTCTTGGAAATTCAGTTTGGCCTGTAGCTTATTATGCTGGCCTCGTTGGACTGGAATTTGCACTGTCCTGCATCAGCCTCCTGATTGTGGGGTGGGGTGGGCGTGGGGGTGGGGGTGGTTCCTGGTTGCCCTCACATCTGGCCTGCATGCACCCTTCTTGTGTGGCCTGTTTTGGTTAGCATGCTCTGAAGGCTCATCTGTGTTCTTTTGGTTTTTTTTTTTTTTTTTTTTTTTTTTAATGTATTTAGTACAGGGCCTACAGGGTCTCACTGCACAGATCGGACTCTAGTGATTGTCCAGTTCAGCCTCCCAAGCGCTGGGATCACACCCACCCAGGATCAGCCACAGTCTCAGCGTACCAGGGCAGGGGTGGGGCCAGTCTGGCGGCACAGCAGGCCAGGGATTGGACCTCCACCCTGCGCCTGCCTAAGCAGGCACTTTGATCCACTGAGCTATCTGGCTGGCCCGGCTCTCACACCCGCGTTGGATGAATGCACTTTTGTTTTGCTGTGGGATGGTCCGTGCCCTGGAGCCCTGGTGCTCTGCGTCTCTGTGCCTCTGGGCTCTGTTTCACTGCGGGTGGGACCCACAGCACAGCCGGAGTGCTGAGTGACTCAGAGGAGCCACTAAGAGCAGCTCTTCTCTCCTGGGGAAGTCGGAGGACGCAGCTGGAGCCCAGCAGATTCCTCCCCCATATACATAGTAGCCAAAACGGGGGGCTGGTTCAGTCGGCAGTGCTGCTGCCTGCCTGCAACTCAAGCAAGTACTCTGGGAGGCTGAGGCAGGACGAGCTCAAATTCAAGCCCAGCTTGTAGGCCCCTGAAGAGAGCCTGCTTGTCAACTGTACTTTCCGGAGTGCTGGGGTCCTTTAAATGTGGCCACTGGAAATGTTTCTCAGTGCTGTGTGTCCACAGAGCTTGGTTGGGCGGAGTGGAGAAGGTGGGCTCAGCTGAGGCACACCGTACCCTCTGCCCAGAGCTCCAGCATGAGGCGTGACCTCGCAGTGCCGGATGTACTGCGTAGGGGTGGAGAGCCGCTGGCCTGATACTCCCGGTGACATTCCCCGCCGTTTATTTTCTCCATTGAAAACTCCCTGCCGAAAGCGCCGAGGTGCTCATTGTTTCAGCGACGGAAAGGGAGGGGGGAGGGGCAGCTGTGCTCTCCCGGGAGCCCTGGTGACAGCGACCTTGTGCGCCCTCCGCACCGCGTGAGAGGCCCCAAACCCCATACCGGAAGCAGGGTAGTGCGGCTCTGCCTTGGCTGCCCCACCAAATGCTGTGGAAATGCCTACTAGGGTTCAGCTGTTATTTGCAGGCCTGGGGGCTGATGTACCCTTGACACTGAGCCAGTTTGCCAGCTCTTTTCACTTTTTATTTTGAGACTGGGTCTCCAGAAATGTAGCTCAGTTTGGTTGTCCTGACTCAGCCTCCCAAGGGCTGGGATTTCAGGCGCACACCTCTGTGCCAGGCTTAGCTTAGGTTTTCAAAAATACTCAAGTGTAGGAAACAAAAACAGCTTGTAAGCAGTGACTGGATATCCCAGTTACTTTCCTGAAAAAAAAAAAGGGAATCGGAGGCATAAATGCTCCCCTCAGCACGGAGACCACAGAGAGCTTCCCAGGAGCCTGCAGAAGGATGCGCCAGTACCTGAGGTGCTCTGGACAGCAACCTACCTGTGTAGCGGTGCTGGGGATCGAACCCAGGGCCTTCTCGTGAGCTGCGTCTCCCGCTCTCATTGACTGGTTTTAATTTGAGGCAGAGTCTCTCTGAGTCACTGGGTTGCGTTCCATTCCTGCCTCGGCCTCTCGGAGTGCCGGGGTCTCACGTGTACCACCACGGTCCCACTTATTTCTGTTCTGAAAGCATACTGTCCTGTCACTTGAGAAAACGTCCCATGTCCTCGAGCGAGCGTGTGCAGATGGATGACATCATCTGTCTCGGCAACTGCTGGGCATGTCTTGTGCCTTCCTGACTTAAGCTTCCTCCTGGGGGTGCCCGTGGAGCCTGTTTGTAGCTTGGGGTGTTGCACAGGCTTGGCACAGCGGTGCCAAGACGATCTTGCCACTTGAACAGCTTTCTGATAGGAATTTTGCAGGCTTCCTCTTTGGGAGCAATCGTAGCTTTGTTACTGTTAGAATTGAACCTAAGAGCCGGGCATAGTGGCACAAGCCTATAATCCCAGCACTTGGGAGGTTGAGACAGGAGGATCAGTGTGAGTTCGAGACCAGCCTGGGCTACAAAAGGGAGCTCAAGGCCAGCCTCAACTGCATAGCAAGACCCTGTCTCAAAAAAAAAAAGAAGAATTGAACCCAGGGTCTTCACAGTGTGCTGCGGCCCACAGCCCTTTCTTTCTTTCTTTCTTTCTTTCCCCCCTTTTATTATTCGGAGACAGGGTCTCAGTGGGCCACTCAGTTGCCCAGGCTGGGCTTAAAGTCTCGACCCCCCCTGCCACAGCCTCCTAGGGTGCTGGGATCGCAGGTGTGCGCCCTGCACCAGTTCCTTTGGGAAGCCTGCACGTGCCGTGTGCACAGCAGTGGGGGGGGGGGCAGCCTGGACCTGGCGAAGGGCAGGAGAACAGCCAGCTGGGTCCAGCTTGGCCTGAGTGCCCACTGCATGATGGCACCAGTCTCTGCCCAAGAGTTTGGTCCACATAGGGCGGGGCTGGAGGGTGGAATCAGATGTTCCTTAGGGTCCCTGACCGGGGGGCTGTGTAGGCTCCGAGCTTGAGGCCCCCCTGCCCTCGCAGCCCCCCCCTTGTCTTGGAGGGGTAACAAGGGGGAGGTGTGCTGTGGCTGCAGAGGATCCCTGGACAGGCCTGGGGACCCCACAGGTGGGGGGCAGGATCTGAACCCAGGGGACAGATCCCTGGATGGCAGCCCTGGTCCCAGGGGAGCCCAGGGTGCTTATTGTTAGCTCGGCTGGGCCCGAGGGGTTCAGGGAGTGTCGGGGGGCTGAGCCCCAGCCCTTGGTGGTGGGAGCTCCTGGGCAGGTAGGTTCCAGGGGCCCAGCCAGGCACTCCAGTCCTGAAGGCCTGCTTTGAGGCCAGCTGCCTTGAAGCCCAGGCTCTGTCACCTAGGCACTGCGCTACCTGCAGTTGGCTGTTTACTCTCGGAGTCACTTCTGTTGTTTTCTCGAGGCTGGGACTCAACACTGTAGCCCTGGTGGCCTGAACTGGGTAGCTGGCCAGGTGGGTGTCGAACTCGGAGTGACCCTCGATCCTCAGCTGCCCGCCCCCCCGCGTTCTCGTTGCCTGCAGCTGTGATAGTACAACAAGATCTTTGCGGGTAGAGGGGGTCTGGGGGTCCAGTGCCGAGCGCCACACCAGCACACTCTGGATAAACAGCAGCTATTACAGGTGCCCGGACTGCAGAGTGGGGCCTGGGGGGTTGGAGCAGGCAGGTATACACTTGGGGCCATTTGTTTACCCGAGGCTTCATCAAGCGCTCAGCTCTGTGCCTGCTGTGAGAGGGAGATGGAGACCCAGGTCAGTTAGCCGCATCCTGCAGCTCGGACTGTCTCCAGCTGGTCACCGGGGCAGGTGCCAGAGGCTCTTTCTGCTCCCCACTCCTGTGACCACACCCAGGCCGCCTGTGCAGCTGGCCAGCCACTGGCCTCCTGGCTGCCACCTGACGCGGAGCCGTCTTTTCTGAGGGAGCCGAGAGGTGAGGTAAGGTGGTGTCAAGCCCTGCCGTGAGGGAGGCCCCAAGAATCTGACCTTTCTACCACCAGACCTGGGACAGATAACAGGCTCTCTTGTGCCTCTGTCTGTTTAGACAAAGGTCTCACTAGGTAGTTCAGGTTGGTCTGGAACTCACTCTGGCCCCCAACTCCAGGCAGGTTTCCTGCCTCAGCTTCCCAGTGCTGCATTTATAGGGGCATCCACCCACACTTGCACAGTCCTTTGAGATTCAGGTGAGCATGGAACAGCCCCTGGGCTTTTCTGGGGAGAGGCACAAAGGATTGGGGCCTGCAGTGGGCAAGCGGGTCAGTCAGGTGCAGTCCAAGGGTCCAGTCTACCTTACAGGGTTTAATCAGACCCTACAACAATGTAGCAGCCAGGCTGGTGGCCATGCTTGTAGTACCAGCAGTTGGAAAAGCCAAAGACAAGATCCAAGAGGAAACAAAAGAAAAAGCAACAATTAGCAGTAACAAGTAGCAGTAACAATGTAACTAATAACAAGCCCAGGTTTATTACCTGCCCCCAACAAGTTGGGGCTGACCAAATAGCTCAGGGGATTAAAGCACCCGCAAGCCGGTGCAGGAGCTGGGGGTTTGATTCCCGGGCCTGCTGTGCTGGCCCCACCCCTGGGGTGCACTGAGATGGCAATTGAGACTGGGCATGGTGGTGCGCACCTGTAATCCCCGCTCTGGGAGGCTGTAAACAGGTGGAGCACTAGGAGTCTGGTAGTGAGACCCTGAACACCCTGTAGACCCTCCCCCACACCCGTTCTTGTCAGGAGCTGCGGGTGGTCTTGGGGACACCTGTCCTACAGCCAGCAGGAGCAGCCACACCTGCAGTCACTGCCTGGGGAGGTGACCAGGCTCAGAGTCAGCTCCTAAGCCTGGAAGGAAAGGCCTGGGGCCGCACCAGGCAGTGGCAGAGCCGGGGGCTTTGGGAGGGCTTCTTCCCAGGTCCCCCAGCTGCTTGCATGGAGTTGGGGGCAGGGCAGGTGGGCTGTGTGGATGTGGCAGGGTCAGGGATGGATGGTCCTGGGAGGTGGGCCCTGGGGTCGAGCTCCGGGCCGTGCCTGATGCTCTGTATTTCTCTCAGAAACAGGGTCTTGGTGAGTTGCTACATCGCCCAGGCTTAGCTTGAACTTGGGAGCCTCCTGCCTCAGCCTCCCGGGGTCCTGGGTCACTAGGCCCATTCTGGAGGGATGATGTGGGGCTCATGTGCTCCATACTCGTCTTTGTCACCCCTTTCCCCCAAGATAGCAGATGGGCTGGCACCTTTGTTATTTTTTTTTTTTTTAATGTATCTGGTGCAGTCTCCGCACGCAGCTCAGACTCCTGTGTTCACCTCCTGGTGCTGGAATTGCGGTGTGCTCCACCATACCGGATCTCAGTGGCTGGCTCAGTGCTCCTGGGGCCGAGGACTGGCATGGCGTGTGGTGCTGGGAACCAAAGCCCTGGTCCCTGCACTCGCCCAAGCAGGCACTTGGTCTGCCGAGCTACCTTGCCGGCCCTTGGCCCTGAGATTTGAGCGTGATGCCTTCTTTGTCCCTCTGCACAGTCTTGCCAGGTGCATGCCCAGTGGGTCTTGCTGTCCTGGGGGTTGTGCCACGGGCCACAGGCCAAGCCCTTCCAGCCGTGTGGATCTCGGAGGACACAGCCCAGCCTTGGTACCCTGCCCCTGTGGTGGCTCAGGGGTGATTTATTGTTGCCAGGAGAGCAGGTGGTGGGGACGTGTCTGAGGGCTGCAGAAGCCCTCACCCTGGGGGCTGTGCTCCGAGAACCCGGAGGCCCAGGGCCTTGGACGCACGGTTCACCTGGCGGAGTGGCTCGCTGTGGATGAGAGCCCACTGGGGCTTCTCCTGACAGCCCGTCGCCTGGGAGGGGCCTACTGCGCCCCACAGCAGCTGCCCTGCAGCAGCTCCAGGCAGCAGCTGTGGGGGGGGGGGTTGTTTTGCGCAGGCTGAGTGCCGCCGGCCCCTGAGGCCTGTGCTGCTGCTGCTGGGTCTCTCCTCCTGCGTAACTAGCTGATGAGGAGTCGGGCCTGTGGGCCTGCCATCCGCTCCTGCCTTCCTTCCTGCAGTTCTGGGGATACAAACTGCAAGGCATGGTTGATTTTTGTCAGCATAGATGTTCTTTGCAGCTAGGGTCTGACGATGCAGTGTGGAGTGAGCCTCCTGCCTCAGCCTCCGCAGCGACGGGTCACAGGTGGGCCATACCCGGCTAAGCCCTGGTTCACGGAAATGGCAGGAGGTGCAGGAATGTCGCATGTGTGAAGGGCCACGCGTGGGGTGGTGACTGAGCACTCCAGTGGGCCACGTATGTCACCAGGAGTGCGCAGTGGAAGCCACAGCAGCACCAGAGCCTAAAACAAACACCACGCTCTTCCCTCCTCCTTTTTACTTTGTACCCTCCCCCCATTCCTCCCTCATTCTCCCCTTCTCCCTGCCTACCTCCCTCTTTTTTTCCTCTCTTTCTTTCTGAGACACAGTCTTGCTGTGTAGCCCAGGCCAGTCTTGTGCTCGCAGCCATCCTCCTGCCACAGCCTCCTGGGTGCTGGGGTGACTGCCGCCATGCCCAGCTCTCTCATCCTTCCCTCCTTCCCTCCTTCCTTCCCTCCTTCCTTCCTTCCTTCCTTTCTTTCTTTCTTTCTTTCATGCCCAACTCTCTCTTCTTTCTTTTTTTTTTTGAGACAAGGTCTCACTATGCAGTTCAGGCTGGCCTTGAGCTCACTTCTGTAGCCCAGGCTGGTCTCCAGCTCACACTGATCCTCCTGCCTCAGCCTCCCAAGTGCTGGGATTATAGGCGTGCGCCACCACGTCTGGCTACTCTCATCCTTTCTTATAGGTCCTAAATTGCAGGACAGTACAGTAGCTTTCCATGTTGGTGAATAAAAATGGGAGCTGGGCTGGGTGATGGAATGCTGGGGCAGCTCAGGGACCCTGCTTCAGCTTGACCAAGTAGAGAGGACCCCCAAAAAGGGGTGGGAGGCAAGGAGGGTGGGCATCTCCTAGCTTCTTAACAGTAGCACCATGGGGCCCGGTGGGATGGCTCAGTGGTCTAAAGTGCCTGCTTGGGAAAGCTTGGGTGGCTTCAGGGACCGCGGTTCGATCCCCGGCACCACATGCTGTGCCAGCCCTGCCCTCCAGGCGGGCTGAGCCGGCCATAAAAATGAGTGAATAAACAAAGGTTCTGAAACAAGAAAAAAATAAATAAATAAACAGTAGCACGTTTTAAGTTTTGTCTATTTGTTTAGTGTATGTCTTAGTTACTTTTCACTTGTTGCTGGGACAATACCCGACACTCAAAATGAAGGAAGCAAAGGTTTATTTAGCTCACAGTTACTGGAGGTTTCAGTCCATATTCAGCTGGACCAAGGCTGAGAGGAAAAGAGCAGAGAGCATCCAGTTCATGGTGGCGGAACAGCAACAAAATGGTGGCAGAGGTAGCCAACCAAACGGCAGCAGAGAGCAACAGCAACAGCTCGAGTCTGTCTCTCTGCTGCTCTTTATATTACATTCAGGCTCTCCGCCTTAGGATATCTGCCCTAGACCACACCCCATAGTCTCAGCCTTACTCAGACTGATAATCCCATCAGTACTAAAACACAATCCCAGGGATCATGAATTGAGTCTCAATCTATACAAGCCACGTCCCATGATTGCATGAGGCTCTGGGGGGACAACTAGACATAAACCATAACAGTGTAACTTTTTTTTTTGAGGGACTGGGGTTTGAACTCATATGACCTTGCACTTGCCAGGCAGGCCCTTGTGCCAGAGCTCTCGCCCCAGCCCCTGTTTAGTGTAACTTGAATTTGGTTAGCACTAGTGAACTTAATGTGTACGGGTAACGTGAAAGTTACAAAGAACTCCTCGCAAGCCAGTGAGGTGGCCGGTGCCTGTCATCCCAGCCCTTGGATCTGTGGCTTGGAGGCCAGCCTGGGCTGCAAAGCAAGACCCATCCTCAAAATAATGCCGTAGCTTTGCGCCGGGCCTCCAGCCCAGCCTCCAGCTTAGTCTCCTGCCGTGGTTCTCCCCCTAGTTTTTGTTTTTGCTGGCTCAGCCTGCCCTGAGGGCTGGGCTGGCATTGGGCTCAGGGATCAGACCTTCTCCTGCACCTGCCTGAGCTAGCCTAAGCCCTGCCTGAGTTTGCCTAAGTGGGCGCTTTAGACACTGAGCTATCTTGCTGTCCCTACTCCTGCTTTTATAGTTTTATTCAGACATGTTCATTTAAATTTATTAAATTACTTTTGGCTGGGCCCGGCAGAATGGCTCAGTGGTCTAAAGTGCCTGCTTGGGGAAGCTTGGGCGGCTTCAGGGACCGCGGTTCGATCCCGGGCACCACATGCTGCGCCAGCCCTGCCCTCAGGGCGGGCTGAGCCGGCCATAAAAATGAGTGAATAAACAAGCAAAGGTTGTGAAACAATAAATAAATAAATAAATCTTTAAAAAAAAAATTACTTTTGGCATTTTTTTTTTTTTAATTCTGGCTTTCCTTTGTGTTGTTTTGTGGTTTTTGTTTTTGACTTCTAAATTGGTGCTTGGTGTGAGTTCATTCTTTTTTGTTAAAGAATGTGAAGGTTTTGGGGGCCTGTGAGGTAGCTCAGCGGCACCACAGGTGTGCCAGCGCCACCCCAGGGCAGGCTGAGCCACCGCAGCATAAAGTTTTTTTTGTTTTTGAAAGAAAGCAAAGGCTTTATGTCATCACATCTCCTCTGAGAGTTTTTTTTTTTTTCCCCCAATATTTTTTGAGGCAGATCTCCTGCTGTGTAGTCCAGGCTGGGCCTGGAACCTGAGTGATCCTCTTGCCTCAGCCTCCTGCCGGCAGCTGTGCTGTTAGGGTTCTCTCGGTGTTCGGTAGCAGTAATGCAGGGCTTTTATTTTGGGCTGCGGCCGGGGTAGCGTACCTGTCTCGAGGCCCTGGGCCTGTCTGCACCATCACCACAGACTTATTTATAGAGACCTTGAAACTTCCTGACAGTAAAGGTTACTTTTTTTTTTTTTTTTTTTTTAGACAGAGGTTATTTTTATTTCTGCTTTCATTATGTCTCGTTTTATGCACTCTGGTCAGAGATGTTTGCTTTTCACGCTTGGGATTTTTGCCTTAGTATAGCGTGAGTCACTTTTGAAGGTGTTTTCTGATCCTCGGCTCGGCAGTTTGTTGTGTCTGTTTTGAGTGGACCTGACGTGCCATGCTTAGAGATGGATGGAAGGTTTCTCTTTATTTGCTTTTTTGAGACAAGCTCTCACTATATATTTCAGGTTGACCTTGAGTTCCCTGTGTGGCCCAGGCTGGCCTGGGACTGGCAGCAAGCTTCCTGCCTCAGCCTCCTGAGCACTGAATTTTCAGCTCCTTCCTGGTCTGAGGTGAGACAGCCGCTTGCGGCAGGAGCCCCAGGCAGAGCAGCACTGCCCACCTCATCCCCAGGGCGGTCCAGGAGCCCCCCTTAAGGGCGCACCCCACCACCCAGACCTCACAGCTCCCATGGGGTCCCCCACCGCCCAGTCCCACCTCTTGGAGCCCCTGTTCTGTCCTTCCTGGGGCTGGCTGCTCCCCTTGACTGTGCCAGCCCTGCTCTCTTGGTTGTCAGGTGAGACTTGCCTTTTTCCATGTGGGTGCATGCATGCAGGGCGGCCAATAACAGCTGTCCTAAAGGCTGGTCTTTGGCACAGCTGGCTAGTCAGAGCTTCTCCTTGATTGAAGTCTTTTCTCCTTTCCCTTCCCTTCCCTCCCCTCCCCTTCCCTCCCCTCCCCTCCCCTCCCCTCCCCTCCTTCTTTTCTGTATTTTAGGGAATGGCCTACAGGATGTTCAGGGTCTCACTACTAGAATGAGACTCACAGTGATCCACCTGTTTACAGACTCCCAAGAGCTGGGGTTACAGGCGAAGGCCACCATGCCCAGTTTCAATTGCTATCTCAGTGAGCCCTAGGAACGGGGCTGGCAGGCAGGCCTGGGATTGAACCCTGGCCTCTGTGCCTACTTGCAGGCATTTTAATCCGCTGAGCTATTTGGCTGGCCCAGTGAGAAATCCAGGCATCTTGTTCTGAGCCTGTCACCTGTCACCCCCCACCCACAAGGCCTGGGCACCCAGCCCGGGTTTCATCTCAGGGTATGGCTCTTGGGGAACCTGGAAGGACAGGATCCCTGCTGAGGAAGGGGAAAGAGTGCTACACCTGGAGCCTGTGAAGGACAACCACCAGGATGGCCTTGTGACTTTGCGCCCGTTGCTCAGAGCACAGTCTGGTTGGCTTTCTGACAAGCTTGAGAGCGTTCTCTTGGCTGGGCATGGTGGCTCATGCCTGTCATCCTAGCACTCGGGAGGCTGAGGCAGGAGGATCGCTGGGAGTTCCAGGCCAGCGTGGAATACACAGAGTTCAAAACAAGGGTCGTGTTTCTGTGCCTACACGACTTGGTTGACAGAGTGTTGGATTCTGAGCTGAACGCGGCTGCCCACCGCCTTTTTATTAGGAAGGCCACTGGTTAGGGTTTGTGTCCTGTGGCCTCGCCACCAGTCTGAGGCTCGTGGCCTTTGAGCTCTGCTGGGCTTTTCTCCCTTGGGTGCTCCCTTGTCCCTTAAAAAGAAGGGATCCTGTATTTGTTTTCCTGGCACAGCAGCTACGTGTTTGGGGACTTTAATTGTTGGTTGGGGTTGTTTGTTCCTCTTCCCTATGTTGTTTCTGGGCTGTGGCTCTGCAGAGTTTTTGGTTCTTGCCCTATGCCAGAGTCCCAGTCGCGTCTGGGTTTGGGGCAGCTTCGGGGCACTGCTGGGGGCTGTGTGTGCCTGTGGCCTTGGGCCATGTAGAGCCAGCACCCCGTCTTCCCGGAGGAGGTGGGGTCATCCCTGGGAGCCCAGCTTTTGGGGCCTGTCCTTATTTCCCATGGTGACTGTCATCTCCCCCTTCTTAGGTTTTTTGAGCCAGGGTCTGCTGAGCAGCCCAGGCTGGCCTTCGCATCCAAGGCAGTCCTTCTGCCTCAGCCTCCCGAGCGCTGCAATCACAGGTGCTCGCCCTCTCGAGGTGGGTGACTGGCACCTGTCCTGCTGGGGGCCACTGAAAATGCAGTCCCTGGAAGGGACAGAACGGGACGGGACAGTGGGAGGAGCCCTTTTGGGCGGGCAAAGCAGCTTCCTGCCCAGCAGCTTCCTCGGTGTCAGGAGGGAGCCGCGTGCGCGGCGAGGCCTCATGGGCCTAAGTTTGCTTCAGAGCAGGTTCTTTTGTAAAAAACAAATAGCAAATCTATTCAGAACTTATGTGGGATGTTTTGTGACCTTTATCGACAAATTGTAGGAAGTGAACGTGCAGGAATAGCAGGGCCCACGGGAGTAGCAGGGCTGGGGGCTGTCACAGCGAGGGTGGGCCCATGACCCCAGTGTTCAGGCGGCTGGAGCTGGCGAGGAGGTGGGCGAGTGTCTGGACGCCATGCGTTTCTTCAGGCCTTAGAGTTTTCTTCTTCATCGAGTCTGTATTCCTCTTGTCACTAAAACAAGAAAAGTGAGTCAGCTTGGCACCCCTACCTCCAGGGGTGGCCTATGGCCATTTCCTTGTAGGATTCTGGGAAAATCTGTGCTTGTCACCCGGAAATGGGCACCTTGACCCCGGGCTTCTTGGGTGCCACTTACAGTGCAGTCAGAGAAGCAAGGTGTGGCGGTGCACGCTCATAATCCCAGCTCCTTGGAGGCTGAGGCAGGAGGATCTTAAGCACGAGCATAAATGGAGATTTAGCTACTTGAGACCCCGTATGAGAATGAAAGGGAGGCGCACGTTTCAGTGCGAGGGCTCCAGCCTCGGTACCATTGGCAAGCAGGAGAAAAGTCGGGTGGCGGGGAGCAGCCAGGCCCGTAGCGGGCAGCGCAGGGCCGGGCCGGGCGTTGCAGCATGGCAGAGCTTGGTCCCAGCCGTGTGGGCGGCACTTGCTGGAGGCAAAGTGGGTGCTGCGTGCTGTCCCCTGCTCCCTTAGCCGTGTCCTCTCTGGGACCTCAAACATAGACGCTGCATGCTCTCTTAACTCAGGAGGATCTGGCCTCGTGTCCCAGCCAGGGTGGCAGAGAGCAGACCGGGGCTCTGGGATGGAAGGGTGGCTGGTACGTGACAGACCCTGGGAAGGGGACAGCAGTGACCCGAGCAGGTGCTCGGTGTTGTCTGAGGGGACAAGGAGGCCGAGGCAGGTGCCAGCTTGCAGACCTTGAGGTCTGAGAATGGGGCTGCTCAGTTTTTCACACACGCACACACACACACGCATGCGCGTGTGTGTTTGAGATAGGGTTAGGGTCTTGCTATGTAGCCCAGGCTGACCTTGTACTCCAGGGATCCTCCTGTCTCAGCCTCCCTAGCATTGAGATGACACATGTGCCACGAAGGCCACCTCAGCTGGGGTTTTGACCCGTGCTGCTGGAATCAGGGAGCCCTGGAGAAGCTGGGTTTGCCGAGGAGGACAGTCCAGCTGGGGCAGGCCAGGTGTCAATGGCATGCCTGTGTCTGGAGTGCTTGTCTGGTCCTGTCCTCTGTTCCCCATGCATTGTCTGACCCTGGCCTTCCATCTTTCTGTGTGCAGTGCGCCCCCCGCCCCCAGGACTGGCCCAGCACATGTGGCTTGTACCAGCACTTCCTGTCCTGTCCTGCTCAAGCACCGAGCCTGCAGGCTGCCATCGCAGGGCTGGGTACCAGGGCCAGTCGAGTGGGCTGCCCTGCCCGGGATACATGCAGCTGTCCTGCTTCCCGAGAGAGTGGGCCCATTGGAGTGTCCCAGGTTGCTGGCGTGTAGCCCGGGGGACAGACAGGAATCCGGTTACGCGGAAATGGCGATTGATGCAGCGGCCCCCAGTGTGGACAGACAAGTTCTGGGGGTTGTGCGGGGGGGCTGCCGGGGAGCCACTGCGGTGGCCTGGATGGAGGCCGTGACCTTTGTTCCAGTGCACGAGACTTGCTCCCCACAGCCCTGGAATTGTTCTGAACGGCCTGTTGCCAAGCACACCATCGTGGTGTGGGTTGGGGCCCTTTTCTCATCCGCTAGACCTCCAATTATTTTTTTCTTTTTTTCTTTTTTTTTTTTTAATTATTCGAGATAGGATCCCTCTATAGAGACTGGGCTGGCCTCAGGCTCAGCGCGATGCTCCTGCCGCAGCCTCCTGAGTGCTGGTGTCACAGTTTTGCACACCAGCTTGGCTTCTTGAGCATTCTTTTTCTTTTGGGGAAGGGGTTACCTGGAATCAAATTCCTGATTGCGCTTGCCAGGCAGCCTGCTGCACGGCTGAGCAAAGTCCCCAGCCCTCCTTGAGAGTTCCAACCTGGCCTTGCACTTAGCAGGTGTGGAGGCTGGAGCGTGCCCACCCAGGCCAGTGTGGGCAGCGAGCATCTGGTGAGGGGTCGCCAGGCCCTCTGGCCACCCCGACCCTCCATGCCTGGTCTCGCTAGGAGCTCCAATGGAGCAGAGTCCCAGGCCGCTCTCCAGTGCAGTCTCGATTCCCAGGGGTGGAGCCTGTGTTGGCTTTGAGCTTTTTTTTTTCTGGGGAGCCAGGGGTGAGTGGAGATGGCTGGTTCTGGGGTGTTGCACCCAGGGCCCTGCATCCACTCTCCCTGCCCCCAGCCCAGCAGTGTGAGGTCAGAAAGATTGTGGGTCAGTGCCCTGGCAGGAGCCGGGACTAACAGACTGGAGGGAAACTTCTCAGCGGTATTTATAGAAATCAAGTGTTCCCTGTTAAGAGTTTCAGAATGATGGAACGTTAGATTTAAGAAATACAGCCAGAGTTGGGAGTGGTGGTACGTGCCTATTCTTGCACCTTAGAGGCTGAGGCTGGAGTTCGAGACCAGCCTCAGCCAAAGTGAGCTCAAGGCCAGCTTGAACTGCATGGCAAGACCCTATCTCAAAAATTAAAAAAAAAGAAACAACGAAATAAGAGAAATGCCATGTCCACATGGCAGCTACCCATGAGGAATGTGACCCTCACATACTATAAACATGTATATAAGCTAGAAATACATGTGTGCAAACATACATACATGAAGGAGGCTGTGAGATGTGGGGAGGAGGGGGTTAAAACGTTAAGAAATGTTACAGGGTGTGGAGGCACACGTATAGAATCCCCATAGCCTGGGCAGCTCCGCCGCAGGCACAGCCCCGCCAGCACAGCCCTGCCCCACCCCGCCCCGCCCCACCGGCACAGCCCTGCGGTGGCCCAGCTCATCCCCTCTGGTCACCTCTGCCCTCCACGAGCTTCTGCGCTTGCCTGTGATCTCCTTGCTGTGGGGTTCCACGGGCCGATCTGTTTCTTCCAAGGGGTGCAGTGGCTTCTCTTCGGCCGCCAGACTGCTCAGCTCGGGGTGACTGCGGACACCCTCCCCTTCGCTCGCTTTTGTTGGCGCTTGCCTCACCTGCGTGAGGCTGGGGTTCAGTTCCCAGCACCCCGGGAAGTGCAGTGCTGTCTGCACTTGGTAACTGGTGCCCAGTGTCTTCATGAGCTGCATGTGTCAAGGAGCCACTGGGATGAGATGGTGTCCCTGACAGCTGTCAGGCAGAAGCGTCGGAGTGGGAGAGCTATGGCCAGGGACCTTGGGGGCGCTGCTGCCACTCGCACCTGTCATCACGGAGGAGGTGGGAGAGGTGTCCCTGACCGCTGCTGTGTCCTGGGCACCGCTTCTGCTTCCTGTCAGGCACATGGTGCAGTTAGTTCCTTTGGCACCCCTGCCCACCATGCACGCCCTGGTGGTAGAACCCAGGTGCCCACACAGACTTACACTCCTGCCTTTTTAAATTTTTATATTTTGCGACAGGATCTAAGCAAAATGCTTCAGTGGGGCTGCTGGCACTTATGCTCCCCCCCACCCCCGAGTGTGGAGATGACAGGCGTGTGCCTCACCTAGCTCTGCTTCTCATTGTTTTGTGACAGTGTAGATTATTAACACACGGTCCTAGAGGTCCACAGTCTGCACTGAGCCCAACCCCCCCGGCATGTTGGCATGGCCATATGTGGCTCTTCTGGCTCCTGGTCACATGTCTGCTTGATCTCTGCTCACTCAGAGAGGACCTGGGGATTCTTGGGCTTCCTGGCACCTTCTAAGAACCCCGAAACATCTCCCAGCATCCAGGGTGTTGGGAGTTCTGCAGTGTGGGCAACACAGGATCTGGGGATGAGGGTATGCAACTGTTGAGAGACCATAAGTAATACTGTTTAAATTGGGCGTGGTGGCACATGTGTGTAATCCTGGCACTTGGGAGGCTGAGGCAGGAGGATGTTTGTGAGTTCCAGGCCAGCCTGGACTATAGAGTGGGGTGAGGGCCATCCTGAACTGCGTAGTGAAGCCCTGCCTTGAAGAGAAAGAAAGAATAGAAAGAATCCAAAAACCACAGACAAGTCTAGCTCCCCTCCAGGCCTCTCTCCACTTTTTTAGAGTTTATTTTTTTAAGTTGTATTTCTTTTAATTTTGTCACTGAGGCGGAGCTGGTAATGAGACCCTGTACCAAATACATGAAAACAAAAAACAGTCGTTTGAAACTAGGTGTGACCTGTGGCAATTCTTGTGTGCCGCCACCTCTGTGTGCTAGGACAACAGGCCTGGGTGGCCTCCTGGCCTGGCTGGCCTTCCACGGCAAGTTGCTGTGTACCTGCTGCCTCTGGCTGGGTGTTTGCGCATGCGCTGCAGGTCCTCGGCCTCTGCGCCCCTGCAGCCTGTGGCCCAGCGGGTGGCCCAGCGGATGGCCCGGATCGCGGCGTGCAGAGCGCCCCCTGGTGGGAGCGGGTGTCGCGCATGGGGGGGGGGTGGCGTCCTCCACTGGGAGACAAGTCCGGTCCTGGGATTCCTGGTTCTGGTGAGTCAACAATTTCCTTTCCATCCCAAAGGCAGATCGGGAGCGGTGCCGAGAAAAATTTCCTTACTCGATGCCATTTCATCGCAATGTCCGATCGTTTGGGGCAAATAACGAAGGGCAAGGATGGGAAAAGCAAGTATGCGACTCTCAGCCTGTTTGACAAGTACAAAGGAAGACCAGTAGACGCAGCCAGATCCTCAGGTGAGGCCGGGAGCGCCAGCGTTGGGCTGCTTCCTTGTGCAACGCAGACCCCCAGACCTGGCCACACATGCCAGCCTGCAGATCAGGCCCCGGAGCACAGGGCCAGGCTGCTCCGGGAGGGCAGGAGGCTGCTCTGTCTCCTCCTCACACCCCCGTGGTCTGCATCAGTGTCACCCTTTAGGTGCCCTGCGTCTGAACATTTTAAGAGTCTGAGCAAAGATCCTGTTGATCCTGTCCACACCCACGACGCTCGAGTCGCTGGTGGCTCTACATCCGGGTCCCTGGCTCTTGGAAATGCCTCTTGCTGCTGGGGCAATGGAGGCTATTGCAGATGTCAGTGCAGCGGCTGTGTCCCTCTCCCGAGGGAAGGAAGGGCTTGCCCGGTGCTGGCCTCGCCCTGCGACCTGCCTGAGGTGCCTTTTCCTCTGCAGTTATTCCTAGACATGGCTTACAGAGTCTCGGCAAAGTTGCCACAGCCCGGCGCATGCCGCCGCCTGCGAACCTGCCAAGCCTGAAGTCTGAGAACAAAGGAAACGACCCCAACATCGTGATTGTACCCAAGGACGGGACGGGATGGGCAAACAAGACGGACCAGCAAGACCCAAAGAGGTGAGCTGCAGGGCCTCTTGGCGGGGTGGCCACGCTGGCTGCGTCCATGGAGCC
>PVJA010017223.1:0-22756 GCA_004027025.1 Myocastor coypus | reverse complement strand
TTCCTAAGCAGGCACTTTAGACCACTGAGCCATCCCGCCAGCCCCAAAATTATTTATTTTTATTTTTACTGCATCTGGGGCAAAGACGGTGCACCCAGTATGTGGGCCCGGGGATTGAACTCAGGTCCTTGTACTTGCCACGTTGATGTTTATTCCTCTGAGCTATCTCTCCAGGCCCAAACCCAGCCATTTTTATTTTTTATGTCGAGACAAGGTCTCATGAAGTCATTGAGTTGCCTGGGTTGGGCTCAAGCTTGCCACCCTCCTGCCTCTGCCTCCCAGAGTGCTGGAACGACAGGTGTGGGCACCCCACCCAGTCCCTCTTTCCTTTTATCCAGTAACAGCCAGCATTGGCACAGGGTGCCAGGTGCCCTGTTAGGATCCAGCTGTGCCAGGGGCTGGGGAGACAGCTCAGTAGAATAAGAGCTTGGGCCTGAGTTCCGTCCCCGGTTCCACACACGCAAAAAAAGATCAGTTGTGCTGAAGTGAGGGAGCAGACAAGAGGGAGAAGAGAAGCCGGGCCTTCAGCGAGGGTGCCCAGTGCTTGGCCATGGGGTGCTCCGTTCTGGAAGCCTCAGTCTGGAGTGGAGGCAGGGTGAGGCTGTGGCCCCTTGACAAGAGCAGGAGAGCGCTGGAGCCAGGTTGCAGGCATTTGGAGGAGTCCGGGGAGGACTTGGCTTTGGCTTGGGGTTGGCAGGGGCATGGTGGTGCCTGGCCAAGCGGATTGTTGCCCTCCTGTGGCTCTGTGGAGTGCAAAGCTGAGTAGAGGGACTCTGGTCGGCCGGGTCCCGCCACTCTCAGAAGATGACTGAGGCCTGCATTCGCCAGTCTTCTTGGAGGCCGTTCGTTTGTATCTTTTAAAGTCCAAAACATCTATTGATTGAATAACATCATTTCTAAGATCATGTGCCACTGAATTAGTTAAAAAAACAAGAAACAAGCAACTGGGAATGGTGAGGTGTACCTGTAGTTCCAGCATCAAGGAGGTGGAGGCAGGAGGATCACCAGGAGGTCTAGGCCAACCTGAACTACATAGCAAGGCCCTGTCTCAAAACAAAAAGGAACAAAAAAAAGAAGGATTTGTAATTTATAAACTGCAGCGTCATCTGTACTGAGGAAACCTTGGTTAAATTGTAGCCCATCCAGCTGTTCTGTGTCCACCATTAAAAGACAGGAGGATCCATATATGCTGGGCTGAGAAAAACTTTTACGAGGGGTAAGGGGAAAACCAGCTCTGGAACCATGCACCAGGGCCAGGCCACTTGTATAGAAAAGTGCTCTGCTAATTTCCAGTGGGAAAATCCTGAGGCCGAGAAAAGAGCAGAAAACTGTTTAGCTAGGAGGGCGGGAGCTGCGGTGCTTGTGAAGACAGGTGATCGGCAGCTCTGCATTTTGGATTTTGTGATAGGGTCTCCGTGTAGCCCAGGCTGGCTTCAGATTGAGCAGCTGCCCCAGCAGGTGTGGGCCAGGGTCAGAGGAAGGTGCTCCGCTCTGTGCCTTGGTTTCCTCACTGGTGAATTCTCAGCGGATTCCCTTCCACCGAGAAAGTGCTTTTCCTGGAGTGCAGGGAGCTGCTGCCTGCTGTGGCTCTCAAAAGTGTGACCTGTCCCACGCCCTGTGTGGGCTTAATGTCCCCTGATGTCCTCCCTGTCCTAGTTCCAGTGCAACGGGCTGTCAGCCGCCGGAGTCGCTGCCGCAGCCGGGTTTGCAGAAATCTGTCTCCAATTTGCAGAAGCCGACACAGCCGATCAGCCAGGAGGTAGGTGCTGTGTGTGTGTGTGTGTGTGTGTGTGTGTGTGTGTGTGTGTGTGTGTGTGTGTGAAGACAGTTGAACTGTAGCTCTGTGTTTTAGATTTTGAGATAGGGTCTCCATGTAGCCCAGGCTGGCTTTGGATTCGAGGCGTCTGTCCTGCCTCAACCTTCCGAGTGCTGGGATTCTACCCGAGTGCCACCACACCAGGGTGGTGTGTATATGCAGGACATGGGTGCTGGTTTTGCTGATTTTCCTTCACACAGGCCCGTGTAGCTTGACTGCAGGCTCCCTCAGTTTCCCTAAATGTGCTGTAGGGAAACTAGTGTCACAAAAAGTGCCCAGTGTGGTGGGTCTGTGCCTATAATCCCAGTGTCCTGGGATGTTGAGGGGAAGGATGGCAAGTTTGAGCCCTGCCAGGGCGATTTTGCAACTTGATCAAACCCTGTCTCATACACAGACCAACAGACAGATAGATGGAGGAGGTACAGAAGGACTGGGATGTAGCTCAGTGTGAGGCCCCTGGTCAGTTCTCTGTACTGTACCAAGAAAACAAAAAGTACTTTTCTGTCCTAGCTGAATTTGGGAAATAGAACAAAGCCAGTTTAAAAGGAAAGCAAGCCGGGCGTGGTGGCGCACGGCTGTAATCCCAGCACTTGGGAGGCTGAGGCAGGAGGATCGATGCGAGTTCGAGACCAGCCTGGGCTACAAAAGTGAGCTCAAGGCCAGCCTCAACTGCATAGCAAGACCCTGTCTCAATAAGACCAAAAATAAATAAATAAAAAATAAAAGGAAAGCAATATTTTAACCAAGCAAGGCCTTGTAACCCCTTCCATCAGACCCTGTCTGTGGGGTGGCAGAGATCAGCAGGAGGACATGCGTGGACAGTTTCAGTATTGTTTGCTGGGCAGCAGAGAGTTTTGGTGCTGTGTGCTTTTGGTTTTTTGAGCCAGTACCTCACTGTGTAGTTCAGGCTGGGCTTGAACTCAATGGTAGAGCCCTGGGTGGCCTTGAGCACCTATCTGGCGATCCTCCTGCCTCAGCCTCCCAGGTGGTGGGATGACGGCCTGTGCCAGCCCTCCTGGCTCTGCTGAACAGGACAGGAGGTGAAATGCCACCCTGTTTGCTGCCATGGGAGGTGGGGTCGTTTCCGTCTTGTGCTTTGCGTGCTAAAGATAGGAAGCAGAAGTCTGCCTGTTGGCCTCAGCCACCAGGCCTGCTGGCGTTTGCAGTGGGGTTGGGTGTCTTTGCTAGAACTCAAACTATGAGGCACCCTGGTGCTGAGGTCCTTCAGCCCCGTGCAGCTTGTGCAACGTGCATGGGCCTGCAGGCCTTGAGGAGCAAAGTTCTGTTGGGTCTTTTTCTTTCAGTCTGAGGGAACAGGAAAAGGAGACACTCCTGATTGTGACTTTAAAACACTCCAGGAAATGCTGCTGCCCTGCTGGGGAGTGGGGCTGAGTTTCCCACATGGGTCAGGGAGCACGGGTCACCGAGTGAACAGGGAGAGATGCCATAGGGTGAGGGTTTAGTCTCCCAAGCCTGGGTTGGAAGGGTTGGGCCTGGATGCAGCTGTTGTTGGCAAAGGTAGCGGAGTTCCAGTTAGGAACCCTAAGGGGTCTTGGGCGTGGCGGGCAGTATGCAGACCCTGGTGGTGGTGGTAAACGACCTTAGCAGGTGTGTGGCATTGCCAGGCTGCATGTGCCGGCCTTCCTGGCTGTTCCTTTTTGAGATGAGTCTTGCTCTCACCCAGAGCTGTCTTCATCTTTCTTCCAGAATACAAATTCAGTGCCAGGTGGACCAAAGTCATGGGCACAGCTGAATGGAAAGCCAGCAGGACACGAAGGTGGTAAGTTGGGGGCGGGCTGAGTCTGGGCACCTCGAAGCCCAGGGAGCCTGCTTGTGCTGGCGGTGGATGGGCTGAGTCTGGGCGCCTTGAAGCCCAGGGAGCCTGCTTGTGCTGGCGGTGGATGGGCTGAGTCTGGGCACCTCGAGGCCCGGGAAGCCTGCTTGTGCTGGTGGTGGATGGGCTAGTGCTGTGGGGGCTGTGAGCCCTCGGACTCTGAGACTGCCACAGCCAGCGCGTGGGCCCGGGATGCACGGGAGACCCCGGCGTGGGTCCCCAGCATCCCGAGACTTTCTCCACTGCGAGCACAGGAAGAGGTATTGGGGACCTGGCTGTAGCTTCAGGCTAGGACTGTGACAAGCCAGTCTCTGGGACTGAGCTGCTGCTTTGGGTGTGATCAAGGACAGGGTGATCAGAACTGGGGAAAATGAAGCCAGGCATGGCGGATGGTACTCGGAAGGCTGAGGCAGGAGGGTCGACAGCTTTGCAGTGAGGCCCTGTCCTAAAGAGAAGACCAAGCGGGAAGTACAAGTTCTAGTTGCACTCGAGGCCTGCGCAGAGCTGGGGGGCTGAGCGCACCAGCTGCCTGTCTCTGGGGGACGTGGCCCTGCGGCTGCACGGTGTTGGCTAGTGCCAGAGATCCGTTCCTTCCTGCGTCGCCCGTTCTCCTTTGGCGTGCTGGAACACTGTCTCACACCGCCCAGACCCAGCAGGCCGCTCGAAGTAGTGGGCCGAGAGACACTTCTCGTGCCTCGAGCTGCCTGGGCTGCCTCCCTGTAGCGTGCGGGGAAATCCAGCTCCATGCCCTGGGCTGTATTCAGGGTGGCACCCAGTGCTGCGCCCCTCTGACGGGGAAGCCTCTGTGCCAAAGGCTTTGCTGCTGTCCCCTGAGGAAAGTGACAGATCACTCAGCACCAAGCAGATCTGCATGCTGTGGAGGCTGCCAGGAGCCTAGGGCCGAGCCTCAGGGCTCCACATGGCAGTGCAGGGCTTCCCGCAGGGGTGGGCACAGGTCGAGAGGGGCAACGCATGCTCCGATCCGCAGAGAGGCAACATACAGAGTGGGGCGAGATTACCAGTTGGCTCTTGGGCTTTCCATCGCTGCTTGAACCTTTAGCTGATTCGTGGGCTCTCAGGCTGCATGGCGCAGGCTGGCCTCCTGCGTCAGCCTCGCAGGGAGGTGCCACCACGCCTGGCTTGAAATCTTTCCAAGCCAACAGGGTATAAAGTTTTACTTGCAGAGCCACAAGGATTGGGAGCTGCCACAGCCCCACGCAGGGCGCTGGCACTGCCTTTTGGTACACCAGCGTGCCCTTGCCTGGCGGTGAGTCCTGCTGCGTGTTCATTGGACCACTTGTGACAAAGTCGTCCGGTCCTGCCCTGTGACAGCAGAGCACTGGACATGGTCACGGGGACCCGCTGGTCACGGGGACCCGCTGTCGGATGTGGCAGTTCAGCAGAATGCAGTACAGCTTCTCCGTGAAGGAGAGCAGCAGGCGCTTCTCCGGCTGTTCCCACAGCCAGGTGTCCAGGGCAGGGCCTGGCAGCCAGAAACCCCTCAGGGAGGTGGCTATGTGCTGCCATCACGGGAAATGTGGGCAGAGGGGACACAGCTGCTGGCGCAGAGTCTGCAGTTCTCAAAATCTCTGCTGGGAAGGGAGGGCCCGGCTTGTGTGGTCCCACATCTGGGATCTGTAACTGCATTAGCTATCGCAGATGACCTTCAGCTACGCTGGGTGTGGTGGCGCACGCCTGTGACCCCCGTGCTCAGAAGGTTGAGGCAGGAGGCCTGTCATGAGCTCGAGGCCAGCATGAGCTACACAGCAAGACCCTGTCTCAAAAAACCAAAAATTAGGGCTGGCCAGGTAGGTAGCTCAGTGGATTAAAGCACCTGTTTGGACAGATACAGGGGTCAGAGGTCGATCCCCGGCCTACTGTGCCAACCCCGCTCCCGGGGTATGCTGAGATGGCGATTGAGACTGGGCGTCGTTGCCACGCCTGTAATCCCAGCACTGGGGAAGCTGAAAACAGGAGAATCACTACAAGTCCGAGCTGTGTAGTGAGACCTTGTTGACCCTGCACTAAATGCAAACAAACAAACAAAAAAAGCAAAAACCTTCTGTTGTACTCTTAAGAATGAGACAACTGAGGCAGACGTCCAAAAAAGAAAAAGAGCGCTTTATTTTAGCTGGTACCCAGCGGCAGTCTCTAAGCAAGAGTGCAAAGAGGCGCCCCGAGGTGGGGGAGCAGGGGCCTTTTAAGCTTGAAAACCACAAAAGGGGTGGGGAGTGGGAGCACAGCTCTGGAAAGCCAGATCTGGGCTACAGGGCTCGGAGCAGTGGGAGGGGTAAAAGGGGAGTGCACGTCTGGGCAGCCTGGTAGCCAGGGAGAGGCCAAGGGAGCATGCATCGGAGGGTCTGGTATGGGCTGCAGTCGGGCAGCTTACAAGAAATCATACATCGTGGTTTTCCTCAGAATCTTACAGAGCAGAGTTTTACAGAGCAGAGCAGTTTTGGGTTAGCAAATAGCGGCGCATACAGAACAAGATGGTGGCACAGTGGTCAAGGCACAACAGGGATGGGGATTCTGGAGTGAAAGAGGCGAAGTCATAGTATGACACCTTCGCCTGGAAAACAAGTCCAGAGCACAGGAAAGTCTTCCATCAGCAACGGGATGGCCCTGCCCAGGGCCACAGGGGTCTCAGAGCTCAGGCAGGCTCGGAGAATCAGGCTCTGCTCACACTTCAGTGATGTCCACAGGGTGAGGGAAACAAAAGTTCTGAAACAAGAAAAAAATAAAATAAAATAATTCTCTTAAAAAAAATAAAGTGGCAGGTCATCCCCACGTGGCCTGTGGGTATGCATCAGCCAGTCAGGTGGCCTGGGCAGCATGGAGCTGCGTGGCTTGGGCAGAAGGCAGAGGCTTGAGTGTGACCGGAAATGGCCGCCGGCCTGTGGTGCATTTTCCCTTGCTGGGTGTGGAGGGAGCATTCAATCTATGCTTGCAGTAATGTCTTCATGGTGCCTGAGGCAGAAGGAAGGACCAAACGGTCATAAGGACATGCTCAGTAACCCAGTTGTTTCCAGAGCAGGACTTGAAACATTCTTGCCAGTGGCTCTAAAAGTGATGGGCTGCTCTGCCGTGGGTCTTCCTCATGGCACTTGGGTGTCCCCTCTCAGGTAGCTGCTAGAGGACCGAGTGTCCAGCCCTCAGCCAGTCGGCTCGTCCACCCTGGCCCTTCCAGCGGTGTGGCAGCTTCCCGTGTCCTGCGGTGATGCCAGCTGTCCTGAGGGCTGCCCAGCAGATTAGTGCATACTTGAGAACTCAGAGTGTGGCCCTTGTCGCCAGTCAGCTGGAAGTCACTGTGGCAGTGGTGGCAAGTGGGAGTGCAGATCAAAGAAAGGAACGCCTCCTCACGCCGTGTGAGCAGGCCGGGGCCGAGGCTGTGTGCGGGAAGTGGCGCTGCAGTAGAGGTGGCCACACTCGTGTGTGGTGGCCCTGAGGTGGTGCAGGGCACCGTGTCCCATAACGGCATGAGGTTGCAGTCACTGTCCTGGGGCTGACTGCCCGAGTTGCACGCGTGGAGAATGATATGCTGGAGCAGCCGTGACATCAGCCTGGCCCAGGCACGTTCTGGGGGGCAGAGTGGCTCGGGTGGCTTGGGGTGGCTGGTAGCTAGCCGGCACAGAGGGCGATGTTCTCACCATTCCTGCTGTGTCTGGTCTCCCCGCAGGTTTAAGGGGCTCAAGCCGACTGTTATCCTTCTCTCCCGAGGAATTTCCGACGCTGAAAGCAGCTGGGGGGCAGGACAAGGCTGGCAAAGAAAAGGGCGTCTTAGATCTGTCGTATGGGCCAGGACCAAGCCTCCGCCCGCAGAGTAAGTCCGGCCACCTCGGCCACGTCCCCACCCTGGTTCTTACTGGGCAGCTGCTTCCCCGCTGTTGTCGAGTTTCTTCCCCCACAGGGAAAGCCGGCCGCCATGCTGGCCTGGCGTCTGCCGGGCTTCCTCCCAGCCGCTCTCACCCTGACGTTGTCTCCTTCCTGTCTGTCACTGGCTGATGAGGGCCAGCTGGCATCCTGCCAGGGCCACCTGGTTTCTCAGCCTCCTCTGCCCCAGCTGAGTTAGGGTCCCTGAGGCTCCCTGGCCCTGTCCCCAGGGCTGCCCCTCCTCCTGCAGGCTGGGCGCCATAGGAACGCACAGTGCCAAGTTAGCACCTTTACGAGCAAAGTGTTGGTCTGGTCTGACCGGAGAGGCCGGGTCCCCTCCCGGGCCAGACCTCAACCAGCAGCGGCTTGGGTTTCTCCTTTTGTCTGGAGGGGGCGGGCTGTGTGCAGTCGGGCTGGTCTCAGCCTGTTCCTCACCCTGAGGAATCCTGTCTCTTTCATGGCTTGATTTTTTCTTCTTTTTCTTTTGGTGCCAATATGCAATCAAGTCCTTTAGAGCAGGAGTTGTGCCTTTCTGGGGTTAAGATGAGTTGCTCTTAGTAGGGCTATAAAAGTGGCTTGTGGAACCAGTTCCTTCTCAATTGGAAAGGCAAGGAAGCAGCTGGTCCAGGGGTGACCTCTGCTGACCCGGATCCCCACAGCGAAGGGGGAGCAGCCATGGCCTCTGGCTGTCTTCCTTCGTAGCTCACAAATGTGTCCCAGCTCCTAGTCAGAAGTTGACTGAAGAATCTTAAGACACTTGAGGTCTCTGTTGCTCAGTGGGGCCCCCCTTTATCTGTAGTTTTGTCTTTCTGAAAGTATTGCTGAACAGTACAGTGTTTGGAGCCAGGTATGGTAGTGCACACCTGTGATCCCAGTGCCCTGGGAAGCTGAGGCAGCAGGATCGCAAGTTGGAGCCCAGCCTGGGCAACTTAGTGAGAGACCCTGGCTCAGAAAAGGGCCAGGCGTGTGGCTCAGCGCAAAAGCTGTGAGTTTAGTCCTTTCTGACACCCACAAATATCTCTAAAGATAGGGAGAGACTATGTGCACATATTATTACCTTTACTCTCCTTACTGTACTCTATGTACAGTTTTATGCCACAGAGACAAAACGAAGTGTACCTAGGGCTTGGCTTATCTCCTGGGCTTCAGGTGCTCTCCAGGGCCTCGGGGAGGCCCCTAAGTGCATCCGCAACCTTCCCTCGGGCCCGAAGGCCCTGGGGATGTTTCCATCGACTACTAGCGCCATCTGCTGGGCGGTGCGGCGCCACTGCAGCCCAAGGCTGACTGCAGAGCGGAGTCCGTCTGGGCCAGCTTAGGCAGCTGGAGGAGCCGCACAGGCTGCACACTGGGCTCTGGGGCCTGGGCCCAGGTCCTGCTGGCTATGCCTTCTCTCCAAGGGGACCTTATTGCCCCAGCCAAGTTCAGCTCCTGCTTCCACCCTTCCTTGACAGACTGTCATTCCAGATTTCTTGGTTTTTAACTTTTTGGTATTGTCTGTAAGAAAAACCTGAAACATGTTTTTTGTTTGGTCGAGGGGGTGATCCTGGGAACTCTCAGCCTCTCAGCCTGCTCCTCTCCCCTGGGCCCTTTTACCTTCCAGATGTGACGAGCTGGAGGGAGGGCGGCGGGCGGAACATCATTGCTGCTGCGGCTCTGAGCGCATCCCCGCCTGAGCTGGGCAGCAGGAGCGTGGGCGTGGGAGACGGAGCCCCCTCGTCAACTGGCGCCAGTGATGCCAAGGACCCCTCGCTCCGCCCGGCCCAGCCCGTCCGCAAAGGGGCTTCACAGTTCATGGGCAACGTCTACCACCCACCCGCCTACCATGACATGCTGCCCGCCTTTGTAAGTCCTGGGGTCTGGCATGGCCCAGCAGGGTGCCCTATACCCGGGGTCTGCTCCCTGTGCCCGTGTAGCAGATGGCAGTTTACCTCACCCACTGTGAAGTGCTGTGGGCCTCTGACCCTTGCGTACATGCTGCAGCCACCGTGCCTGCCTTGGTGGTCCCCAAAGTGATCCTTGTACCACCTTGATGGCCACAGGGTAAAGGTGGGGGAGGTGGAGAGTGGGTATGATTAGGGGACCCACTGCGCCCTTGCACACCAAACTGAATGTCGGCACCTGTAGCCCCAGCCCTCGGGAGGCTGAGGCAGGAGGATCGCTGCAAGTTCAGGGCCCACGTGGGCCCCGTAATGAGTTCAAGACCAGCCTGCACTATGTAATGAAACCCTGTCTCAAAACAATGACAAACCAAAAACCCTGACCAGAGCGGACCTGGGAACGTGAGGTACTGCTGGACAATCCCAGCTGTTCTGTTTCAGATGTGTTCGCCGCAGTCCTCCGAAAACCAGGGCCCGGTGGAACGAGGCCCTTTCCCCCTCCCTCAGCTCCGCCCAGAGCCCAGAGTTCCTTTCAGACAGTTCCAGATGAACGAGCAGGATGGGTAAGGCCACTGGCAGCGTCTGGCGGGGGAGCGGGGCGGGGCCTGGCTGTGCCACCGTCACCGTCACCTTTTCTCCCCTGGCAGCAGCAAGGAAAGCAGGCCAGGGCTCCCGCGCCCGGTCCGGCCCCTGCGGCAGCTGGTGGAGCGGGCCCCGAGGCCCACGGTCATCAACGCCGAGAACCTGAGGGGCCTCGACGACTTGGATGCGGATGCTGACGCCGGCTGGGCAGGTGGGCCTCGGCGGGGCTGGCAGGGGCAGGGAGGGCTGGCTGAGGCCCACGTCCCCCGAAGCAAGGGAGCAGTGCGGCTGGGTGGGCGGGCGGCGGCTTCCTTCCTGCCTCTTGGGTCCGCGTGCCTGGCAGCCCACACGGGCTCTAGCCCTCATGCTCGACCGTGGAGCTGGGGCTGGGGAGAGTTAGGGGCTAAACTAGAACCCTTTCGTTTGCTAAGTCTGAGCTCCATCCTTTGGATCGTCCTGCCTCAGCTTCCAGGTGGTGGGTGCACCTGGGTGAGGATGGAAAACTGAAATGGAGCAGCCTAATAGCGGAGACCCCGCGCGGCGCTCGCGGCCGGGCCGGGCCGGGCCAGTGTCGACCCCATGCTGATTCTTTTCTTCTGAAATTCTTTTTGTTTAGTCTGAGCTGGATCTGTTATACTTAAAGGAAAGGATACAATTTCCCCTGGGTGTGACTAGGCAGGTGCAGGGGTCTGGGTTCAATCCGCTAGGTGCTGTGCCAGCCCCACTCCCACGCACTGAAATTGACAGACCGGACGTGGTGGTGCACTGCGCCTGTAATCCCAGCGCTGGGGAGTCTGAAAACAGGAGGATCATCACTACCGGGCCTGTCTATGTAGTGAGACCCTATAGAATCTGTACCAAAAAAGAAAAAAGAAATTTATTTATTTATTTATCTATCTATCCATCATCTATCTATCTATCTATTTCGTTGTGGGACCAGGGTTTGAACTCATGACTTTGCACTTGCCAGGCAGGTGCTTGAAAAAAGGAATTTAGAAATGAAATAAATGTTGGGGACCACCCACTCAGGACCCACCTTCTGTCCATCTCTTGGACAGGAACTTTCTTTCCCCTAATAAATATATTCTGCTCATTAAAATAAAATAAAATAAAATGAAATAAATGTAAAAGGCTGGGGGTGCAGTCCGTGGTAGGGTGTCCGTGGGTTCAGCCCTAGTATGGAGGTGGGAGAAGAAACTACGTTTTTCCTTTTGCATCAGGATCTCACTGTATAGCCCAGGCTGGGTTGCAATTTTCTTTAGCATCTTTAGTGCCACGTTTCCACAGGTTAACCTGTGAACTGGAATCTGCTTGCTTCCTCAGGGGTTTGGCAGGCTCACTCTTCCTTTCATCCCTCCCTCCCTCCCTCCTTTAGTTTAATTTTCTTTTTTGGAGAGGGTCTCCCTGTGTAGCCCAGGCTGGCCTTGAACTCAAAGCAGCCCTCTGCCGGGCCTCCCGAGTGCTGGGAGCGTGGGTGTGCACCTCCGTGCTGGTCTTGTTGCGCTTTTTCGAACATAAGAGCCTCACCTAAAACTTTCTCATAACACCTAACATCTCCCCTGATGAAAAGCTGCCATCTCCTCTCTGCCTCTCTTTCTTTCGTTCTGGCGTCTTGTAATAAAAGTGTACAAATACCTTGTGGAGATGTAAAAATGTCCTCCACAGGAGAGTGAGCGAGATGGGACTTACTACTCTTACTGGGAGCCAGAGCTGCCCTTCAGGGTCACCTGCCAGCTTATTGGAGGGGGAGGTGCCTGAGCTGGCTTGGTGGCTCCGTGGCTCCTGGGCATGACCCCACAGCGCCCACTGCTGACGGTCTCCTTGCCCTGGTTGCCCTGCTGCCACAGGCCTCCATGAAGAAGTGGACTATTCTGAGAAGCTCAAGTTCAGTGACGATGAGGAGGAGGAGGAGGTGGTGAAGGACGGCCGGCCCAAGTGGTAAGGCGCCCCACCGGCTTCTGGCAAGCCCATGTTGCCTGGCATTGGCTACTGGGGACATCGGGGTTCCGCCATGCTGCCAGCTGGCCTGTGCTGTCTCCTGCTGTCTGTCACTGCCTCACAGGGGCAGATAGGTCACCTCCGGTGTGGATGGGGGCATTAGTCCCCGAGGGCAGCTTCTGAGGATGGGAGTTGGGCTTTGCTTAGGGCGTGGTAGGCTGGAGTCTCCTCTCACATCTAACGTGGAGCGCTTGCGCCCTGTGCCGAGGCCCTGGGCCACCACCCTGGCCCCTCAGCCTTGGGAGCGCAGGAACCCCCACACACATGGGGAAGGGCCATGGAGCAGGTATGTGTCAGAGTCCCCACACCTGTTTGGTTCCTTTAATCTTCTCCCTCTTGGGGCAGCAGCAGACCCTTCCAGTGGACTAATTTTACCCAGTGCCCTTTGGGTGAGACTGCCTTGCACTCTGATGGCTTTTGTCTTTTGTTGCTTCTGGATTTTTTTTTTTTTAAAGAATTTATTTATTTTTATTCTTGTTTCAGAACCTTTGTTTGTTTATTCACTCATTTTTATGGCCAGCTCAGCCCGCCCCGAGGGCAGGGCTGGCGCAGCATGTGGTGCTGGGGATCGAGCCGCGGTCCCTGAGGCCGCCCAAGCTTTCCCAAGCAGGCGCTTTAGACCACTGAGCCATCCCGCCGGGCCCTGTTTCTGGATTTTTGAGTAAGGTCTCCCTGCTTAGTTCAGGTGCGGCTTGAGCTCACGGCATCCTCCTGCGTCAGCCTCCTGAATGCTGGGCTCACAGCCAGGCATCATCGTGCTGGCCATTTCTTTTTGGTTTTTATCTTAATAGTGGTAGTCTTTTTTTTTTTTTTTTTTTTAATAGCCTACTCAGCCTGCCCTGAGGGTGGGGCTGGTGCAGCATGTGCTGGGGATTGAACCTCCGTCCCTGTGGTTGCCTAAGCAGGCACTTTAGACTGCTGAGCCATCTTGCCAGCCCAATAGTGGTAGTCTTGGCTATTTTTAAAATACTTGTGGGGCTGCAGTTGGCACCTTTGCTACTGAAATGTGCTTGTTTGTCTCTTACGCTTGTGTGGATATAGCCACCGCACTGTCGTTTAGAGAGCAAGGTCTGCCCTGTTCGCCTGGGGGGCTTTGCCACATGGCAGATGTTCTCCCAGGCTGTCTGTGTCCAAAGTCATGTGTTGATGCAGCCGAGTGCGTGTCTTCCTTGCTCTGAAGCCCAGAAGCAGGTGCCTCGCCCTCCTGGGAGGGAGCCGGTGCCACTGTCTGTGACCTTATGTCTGAGACTCAGCTCCTGCGGTTCACTGCCAGTCAGGGTCCTGGCCGCTCAGGGGATGGCTCTGTGGGTCCCTCCTGGAACACTGAGCTCCTAAGATATTGCCGAGGCTTTAAATCAAACCAGACATGACATGGCACAGACCTGCAGGGACAGCAGGACGCTTTGTTCCTGTCACCTTCAGTGCCCGGGCATCGCATGCTCAGCTGTGGGACTCGGGCTTTGGGCTCCACTTCGTCCCTGGCTGTGACTGGGTGCAACGAAGGCCCAGGTGGCCTGTCTCTGAAGCCTGCTCTTTTCCCTATCCCTGGAGCTGTCTGGTGATCACCAGCCCCCGAGGACCCACACGACGGTGCCTAGGCTGGCTTCGATGACACCCTGGGTCTTCCTACCTCTGTCTGTGCCCTCTGTCCTTGGTGTCCAAGTCCTCTGGACCAGCACTCCTCACTGTGTCCCCTCCTGCTTGTTACCCTGCCCACAGCATGCCTGTCACACTGCTTTTGTTAGGGTCCTTTAAGAACTCACATGTTTATGGGAGGGCTCGAGACGTCTGAGGTCTCATGGGGTCAGGCTGACGGTCACTGGAAGCTGTTACTTTGTCCCCTGTGTACCTCTCTGCCTCATCTACCCTCCGCCTGTCACAGGTATGTGGGGACCCCAGCTGCTTGAGAGCCTGGCCGGGCCCTTCCCAGCACTGCCCTTCTCTCCTGCCCCTCTGAGCACCCTTGCCTGGCACCCAGGGTTTGCTGGGGGCAACACGCCGCGCTCTGTTGCTCTGCCTGGCTCCTTGGCTCTTGCCTGGGACACCTGGCTGGGCCACCTCTTGTTCCCTGATGGGTGTAGTGGCCAGGCCCTGGCATAGGACAGTGGCACAGCTAATGAGTGAGAATGCGCATGCCCACACATGAAGAGCAGGTGTGAGGGGCGCGTCCGACGCAGGCAGCTGGTGCAGGAACAGCTGCTCCGGGATCCCCAGGGCCCTGACTGGGTCACTGCCTGGGCATGCTTGACCCTGAGTGCCCTTCGTCCTAGGAACAGCTGGGACCCGAGGAGGCAGCGGCAGTTGTCCATGAGCTCTGCCGACAGTGCCGATGCCAAACGGACCCAAGAGGAAGGGAAGGACTGGAGCGACGCGTCAAGCCTGTCTCATGTCGTCTGGAAAGTGCCAGAGCCTCAGCCCCCAGCCAGGAAGCTGCACGGCTGGGTGTCGGGCCCAGAGTACCAGGTACGGGGGCTGGCCTGGAATCCCAGCCATGCACTGGGCCTCTCGCTGACTGAGCTAGGGGACAGGATCAGCAGGGTTTGGCCATTGTCCTGAGCGCTGGCACTGAGCTGAATTCAGCGCTCGGCTCCTGATACATCCTGGGCAACAGGAAAAGTGGTCGGGAAGCCAGGTGTGGAGCACACCTGTAATCCCAGCGCTTGTGAGGCTGAGGCAGAGAGAGGGTCACCACAAGGCGAGGCCAGCCCGGGATAGAAATGCGAGGCCAGCCCGAATTGCACAGTAAGATATCTTGTCTCAACAAAAGATTAAAAGCAGAAAGCAGCTAGAGTTGTGGTCGGGGGAGTCGAGCAGGTTGCCAGCTTGACCGCCTGCCCGCTTTTTCCCTGCAGTGCTGGGTGTCAGCCCCAGGACCTCTCCCCAGTCCTACGCCTCCACGTGCTCCTCCGTCCTTCTTGTTGGAGACAAGGTCTTGCTCTGTAGTCAAGGCTGCCCTTAAACTCGCTGCGCAGCTCAGGCTGGCCACAAGCTCTCAGTGATCCTTCTGCCACAGCCTCCCGTGTGCTGGGATCCCAGATGTGTGCCACTGTGCTGGCTTTTAAAAAAAGTTTTGAGGGGCTGGGGAGATAGCTCAGTTGAATAGGTGCTTATCTGGCAAGTGCAAGGTCCTGAGTTTGATCCCTGGTACCACCAAAGAAAAAAAATAAGTTTTGAGACAGGGCCTTGCTGAGTGTTGAGGTTGGGTGGGCTGCTTGGACTTGCTGTTGGGCATTACCTCCCAGGGCACGGGGACCACGCACACCCACTGGCACACCTGGCCTCCCAGGGCATGGGGACCACGCGCACCCACCGGCACACCTGGCCAGGCCCCCAGCGGGTCTGCGGTGCGCATCGGCCATAGTGAGGGTCCGGCTGTTTCTGAGGCGTGGCAGGGATGTGTGTTCTCCGTGGCACAGTGAGGAGGGGCACGCTTTGCCCCTCACACGGATGAGAGGTGGCGCCTTTCTGCTGCTGAATTGGAATCTCCTGCCTTGTCCTTAAAGTAGTTATTCATGGGTTATGAAGGTGTTTAGGAGGAGGAGACTATAGCAGATCCTCAGTTCACAAATTTAATTCTTTTCACGATTCTGATCCCAAAACAAAAATGGCCGTGAATCAAATCCAGTTCAGTGGGCAGGTTCAGTACAGACCTTTGGGGACACTGGATTCAGCCGATTGGGTTTGCTGTCAGAATTCGGGGAAGAACAAAGTTTCTGAGCCAAGAACACCCCTGCCCGCCCCGCCCCATCTACTCCTGTGCTGGGGATGCTGGGCACCGCAGTGCTGGGCTTCCACGTGTTCTCCCATGCCCGGCACAGCGACTTTCTCCATTAAACGTTACCTGACCGGGCCTGGCGGGATGGCTCAGTGGTCTAAAGCACCTGCTTGGGAAAGCTTGGGGGGTTTCAGGGACCGCAGTTTGATCCCCGGCACCACATGCTGCGCCAGCCCTGCCCTTGGCACAGGCTGAGCCGGCCATAAAAATGAGTGAATAAACAAACAAAGGTTCTGAAACAAGAATAAAAATAAAAAATTCTTTAAAAAAAAAATAAAAATAGAGGCCGGGCATGGTGGCTCACGCCTGTAATCCCAGCACTCGGGAGGCTGAGGCAGGAGGATTGGTGCGAGTTCGAGACCAGCCTGGGCTACAAAAAGTGAGCTCAAGGCCAGCCTCAACTGCATAGCGAGACCCTGTCTCAAAAAGACAAAAAATAAATAAATAAATAAATAAATAAAAATAAAAAATAAAAATGAAAAAAAATAAAAATAAACGTTACCTGACCATCAGAAAAGGAGAAGCCTCAGCCGCCTCCGACAATGGGCTTTGCAGTGGCCGTGTCTGTGGGACTCAAGCCCCTGGAAACAGGAAGTCTTCTTTTTGTCTGTTTTCTCGATCCGGCATCAGGTTGGAGGGCAGCAGCTAGCGTCACTTGTGCTGAGCCCTTTGCACTGCCCTTGGTACCCTGCTTGTTTTGTAACTGGCTACCGGTGAGAGACTTGGGAATAGATAAGATATAAAAGATAGTTTTAGAATGATCTGTCCTTGTTTTCCCCATCGAGACAGGGACTTGCTATGTTGCTCAGGCTGGCCTTGAACTTACAGCGATCACCCCGCCTCAGCCTTCTGAGTGGTGCTGGGATGACAAGCACGCGCCCCTGTGCTTGGCAGTTTTCATTTTTATGCAAAAACCAACTTGAAGCTGTGTGTGGCAGTGAATTTGTTTTCTTGGGGCTTTGAGTTTTCATGGAAGGGCCAGTTCTGTGATAAGGGAAGCTGACACCACAGAGGACCTGGCCCCTGTGTCTGGCCCTGGCCCTGCCTCTCACCAGCCTTGGTCTTCGCAGAGGCCCTCGGTGGGCGGCATGCTCCGGCAGCAGTCCGCCGAGGACAAGGAGGACAAGCCACCCCTGAGGCAGAAGTTCATCCAGTCCGAGATGTCGGAGGCTGTGGAGCGGGCCCGCAAGCGGCGGGAGGAAGAGGAGCGCCGGGCGCGTGAGGAGAGGCTGGCGGCCTGTGCAGCCAAGCTGAAACTGCTGGATCAGAAGTGCAAGCAGGCCCAGAAGGCCAGTGAGGCCCAGAGGCAGGCAGAGAAGGAAGTGCCGCGGTCGCCTGTGCCGGTGCCCGTGCCCTTGCCTGAGAAGGCCGCCCCACAGGAGAACGGGCCCGCCATCCGCAAAGGTGAGCAGAGGGCCTGGGGCAGCCCGCCTCCGGGTTGGGATTTGTCACCCTGACTTCTCAGTGGAGCTTGTGGCTAAAACGAGGCCATGCTGCTGAGAGTCGTGTGGACGGGGCTCTCTTGCCATTTCAGTGTTCTGGTTTTTGTGTGTTTGGTCTTCTGTGTCATCCAGATGGGCCCTAAACTCACTATAGCGTAGCCCAGGCTGGTCTAGAACTCCTGGTGATCCTCTTGCCTCAGCCTCCCGAGAGCTGGCACGACAGGAGTGTAGCAGCGTGCGCCTGGAGGTGCTTGCTAGTGATGCGCTCCACCAAAGCACAGGTGCCAGTGGACAGGGAGGGAGCAGGGCCTTTTACTCAAACGAGGGGCCCCATGCACCTGTTGAATGTGGCTTTTCTGGTGGTCGGTCCCATGAGAATGGGTTCTGAGGCTGTGGAGGAGGCACAGAGCAGTGCTTTGCTGTACCCCTGGGACAGGGACACCTAGCAGTATAGCCAGCGCATGTGCTATACCCTCCCACAACTCTTGTTAGGAGATACAGGCCTAGGCTCGGTTCCCTCCCTGAAGTCTCCTTGGGTAGAGTCGACTCTTGGCCCCGAAGCAGAGCCTCCCTTCTGGCCAGGACTCCAGGAATCTTCTGTGTTGGTATCCCAGTGTTCAGTGGCATGGGCTCTGGAGAAATTCCGTTGAGCTTTTCCCCAGTCCCATTCTCTCTGTGGAGAGGAGTGTGGTGACACACATCTGTCATCCCAGCATTCTGGAGGCTGAGGCAGGAGGATCTCTGTGAGTTTGAGGCCAGCCTGGGCAATACAGTGAGTTCAAAGCTGTCCTGAACCACACAATGAAACTTTGTCCCCCAAAGCCAAAAAGCAAACATCAGAAAACTGTGGCAGTGGGCGTGGGAGTGCCCTTGAGAACAGCAGGGAGCTGGACGTGGTGGTGCGGTCAGGCCCGTAACTCAGCACTCAGGAAGCCAAGGCAGGATTGCCATGACTTCAAGACCAGTTCTATCTACATAGTGAGACCCTCTCTAAAACAAAAAACCAAAACAAGGGTCAGGTTGAGGCCAAGTCATTCTTAGAGGCTGTGATGCGTTGAGGCAGCTGTGGTGTTCGTGGGCTGCGGGCTGCGGTTCAGCTCAGCTGCTCTCTGACTTGGAGGTGTGTGACAGATCACTCTGCTGCTGGCACTCGCTGCATGACCACTCCTGCCCACATGCCCGTGCCACTCCTTTGCGCCCCCTGTGGAGTGTGGCAGGTGAAACTTCCCACAGTGCTCGTGGGCTGTCGTGGGCTGCTAAGATGCGCCGAGAGCTGCATCCAGAGGGGCTGAGCTGCAGCGCACCTCTCGGCTTGCTCCTTCCCAGGCTCCCCGGAGTTCCCTGTGCAGGACACCCCCAACCCGTTCCAAGAAGAGGGGCCCTCCACCTCCTCAGCGGTGGCTCAGAGCGGCGGCAGTGAGGAGGAGGCCAGGGAGGCCGGGTCCCCTGCGCAGGAGTTCAGCAAGTACCAGAAGTCACTTCCTCCGCGTTTCCAGCGCCAGCAGCAGCAGCAGCAGCAGGTGAGCAGCAGAGGCGATGGCTGGGCTCTCCTGCCCTTCACCACCCCTCCAGCTCAGCACCTTCACGTCGCAGGGACACCGTGAGACCTGGGCAGGTCGCTCCAAGAGCTCACAGCCCTGTGCGGTGCTGCGTAGGCGTGGAGCTCCCCTGGGGCTCGGGGCAGGGGCCTTTATGCTCTGTGTGCCTCCATGCCTCCCAGCATACCTTGGGCCACAGTGGACCAGGAAGGCATGGTCTTGTGGGAGCAGGGCTGGGGCGGGGCTTGCTGCAGAGGTCTGGAGTTGGCCAGCCAGGCAGAAGCAGGGAGAGCAGGGCCATCCCAGTGGCTGGCCCATGAGTTTATGTGGAGCACAGAAAGGGGCCAATCACTGAGTAGAAGTTGGCACAGGCTGGGTAGGTTCACGGGCCATATAGGTCACCTGCAGCCACATGTTAGGCACATGGCAAGGAGGACCACTGCAGGCTCTTGGGAAGCTTGGAGACCACGGGGTGGGGGACCCCCAGGTGGTGGTGACAGAGTAGCTGGAGTGGGTTGGTGCCGGGGCCGCATTTGATCACCACGGAAGCGTGGTCTGTCTTGGGGGGCCCAGGAGTGGAGCTTCCATTGACAAATGGTGTGACCATCCCTCCAGCTTCAGGAGAGGCCCCCGCCAGAAGGCCGTGACAAGCAGGGGCTTCCACGGGCCAGCTGTTTGATTCTCTGTTTGGATGGGGGGCTTTCTGTGCTGTCAGTGGGGAGGCTGGAGTGTGTATGTGCATGTGCACACGTGCGTGGCGGGGAGGGGGTGGCATCGCCCCACACACCCATGTGACCCTTCTCTCTCCTCTCTGGCTAGGAGCAGCTGTACAAGCTGCAGCACTGGCAGCCAGTGTACCCTCCGCCCGCCCACCCGCAGCGCCCCTTCTACCCGCACCATCCCCAGATGCTGGGCTTCGATCCCCGCTGGATGATGATGCCGTCCTACATGGATCCCCGCATCCCGCCCGCCCGCACCCCTGTGGACTTCTACCCTTCGCCACTGCACCCTTCAGGTGAGTTGTGCAGCCTCATGGCCCACGGCTGTCACTCGGGGTGCAAATCACTTCATCTGTGTTGGCTTCTGTGAGTTCACGGCTGCTCTGAGCTCACAGTGTGGGGCCATCGCAGTGTCCCCATGGGAGAGTTGGGAAGCCTCAGGATTTACAAGCCCTCAGGTCCCTTTTCAGAGCCCTGCAGGCCTGTTTTGTCCGCATTTCTGTTCTTTGTGATTTCTCTCTTTTGTCCTTGATTAGTTTCTTCCAGGATTGGCTGGGGCTCTTTTGAAGATCACATTTTGGCATTTTCTTTATCTTACTTGGGTTTTATTTCAATAATTTCTGCCCCTCCTTCCCTTGAGGTGGTCCGTTCTTGTGTGGGGTGATTGTCCATTCCTTTCTGACCCTCGAGATGGCCATTATGATATTAGCTTCTGGGGCTGCTGCTTTGTGAGCAGGTAATGCGGACTGCAATGCGTGCCAGATAAAAAGTATCTTAGGATTTGATCAGTTACCTAACTTTGCTGTTGTAAGATAAAAATAGCTGTAAAGAATGACTTTTTATTTATAAGAATAAATTGAATTTTGCTTCAGGCTCCTAGTGTTTGGACTGTCTCCTGGCCTAGGCTGGCTGGCATATGCCGAGCTTTTCTTTTTTTTTTTTTTTTTTTTTTTTTTTTTTTTTTTTGTCTTTTTGAGACAGGGTTTCGCTATGCAGTTGAGGCTGGCCTTGAGCTCACTTTGGTAGCCCAGGCTGGTCTCGAACTCGCACCAATCCTCCTGCCTCAGCCTCCCAAGTGCTGGGATTACAGGTGTGCGCCGCCATGCCCAGCTCCGAGCTTTTCTTTATAGGTTGTTCATTTCTCTTTATGTTTGCCTGAAAAGAATGTACGTTCTCTTCTTGGACATAGGCCATCAGATTGAGTCTCCCAGTTGCGCTATACAAGTATCTCTGAGGGGTGTGTTCACAGCTGTGGTGTGAGGGGCTGCAGCAGCACAGCTCGGTGGCATAGGGTAAGCTGGCCTGGACTCTATGCCACACTGCAAGAAACCAAAACGCTCCCACTAAGGTTGTGGGTTTGTCAAGTTTCCCTTGAGGACAGCACTTTTTGCTTTGTCTTTAGAGGTGTAGGGGTGTGGGGTCGCAGCACCATGCTCTCGGTGTGACTGTGCCGCCCCTTTACTGTGTATGTCATCTGGTAGCAATAGCATTATACCAGGTTTCTTCTCCTTGTCTCTACTACGGCGTGGGCTGTGCCGTCCAGGCTGGCATCAGGCTCATGGCATCCTCCTCCGCACTGGGCTCTAGGCGTGCTCCACCACACCTTGTGCATCCATTTCCTTTTGGTTAGCACTAGCTCCCCCTCCCCCTTTTTGAGACAGGGTCTCTGCTATGCAGTTTAGACTGGCTTCAAACTCACTTTGTAGCTAGGCTGGCCTCAGTGATCCTTCCTCGGCCTCCTGAGTGCTGGGATCTCAGGCATGCCCCACCACACCTGGCTTTGATTAGCATTTTGTGTGTGTGTGTGTGTGTGTGTGTGTGTGTGTGTGTGTGTATTTAGGACACAGTCTACAGGGTCTCACTATGAAGAAGATCAGACTTACAGTGAGTGATTCCTCTGTTTTTAGCCTTCCAAGTGCTGGGATTACAGGCGTCTGCCACCATGCTCAGTCTCAGTGGCTATCCCCAGATGCCCCGTGTGTGGGGCCATCACGGCACCCTGGGGATTGAACCCCAGCCACTGCACTCTGCCTAAATAGGTGCTTTAGTCTGCTGAGCTATCAGGCCAGCCCTTTGGTTAGTATTTAATTGATATCTTTTTTTCTTTTTTAATGTATTTGGTACAAGGTCTTACTACACAGCTCAAACTCATAGTGATCCTCCTGTTTTCAGCCTCCCTGGCACTGGGATTGCAGGCAAATGCCACTGCACTCAGTCTCAGTAGCCAGCTCAGTGTGCCTGGGGCTTGGGCCAGGATGGCGTGTGGTGCTGGTCCCTGCACTTGTCTAAGCAGGTGCTTGTTCCACTGAGCTGTCTCGACAGCGCTTCATTGATTTCTTTTGTTCCAACCTTGTGTTGTTGGCTGGTGCACCCTTTTTAGGGGGCGTGTCTTCCCACATATGTGGTTTTGCTCACTGAAAATCTATGGTTTTTACTTGTTGGTCTTGGTTCCTGTAGATTTATTGGGATTATTATAGTTGAGGTTTCCTAGAATTTTTTTTTTTTTTTTTTTTTTTTTTTTTTTTTTTTTTTTTTTTTTTTTTTTTTTGTTTTTTTTTTTTTTTTTTTTTTTTTTTTTTTTTTTTTTTTTTGGGACCGGGGTTCGAACTCACGACCTTGCACTTGCCCAGCAGGCACTTGTGCCTCGGAGCTATCTCCCCAGCCCCCCCTAGAATTATTTTGTGTTCTGTCATTTTGCTTTTCTTTTTCTTTCCAGCTATTTCATGGATTAGATTTTCCAGTTTTTCAGTTTGCGTTCTGCACTTTGTCCTGTGTGTCAGTGGTGACATTAAATTTCTAGTGGGCCTGTGGGATGGCTCAGTGGTCTAAAGCACCTGCTTAGGAAAGCTTAGGCAGCCACAGGGACTGAGGTTCGATCCCTGACATCACATGCTGGCAGCCTGAGCGGGCCATAATTAATAAATAAGTAAGTAAGTAAGTAAGTAAATAACTAGTCTGGACCCTTAACATAGCAAAAGCCAGCCCTTCTCACGGGGTTCATTTACTTATGCCCAAAGTGTATCCTTTGATTCTCTCTCTTCTGTATGCTGGATCAAACTCGGGACCTTGCGCTTGCCAGGTGGGCGCTTAATCTGCATCTTTCTGGCCCCTACCCTTTGCTTCTTCTTTGTAAACAAGTCCGCATTTCCTCCTGTTGAATGAGGTGTGGTGAGCACTCTGGACAGGTGCTGGCCTCTCTTGGGACTGTGCACTCAAGTGTGTGGTTTTCTTCTGGCTCCCACTGCTGCCGAAGGCTGGAGCCATTTCTGGCCTGCCTCTGTCCTTTCTTTTTTTTTTTTTTTTTT